>JAODAL010070376.1:0-15948 GCA_025379985.1 Phyllomedusa bahiana | reverse complement strand
TTTGTTTTGTACAATTCTCATTTCAACCCGGAAATATTACGTGCCATCAGTTATTAGATATACCCAAATTAAAAATGGCGTTGAAAAACCACCCAAATATTTAAAATAAAAAATGATAAGTTTAATAGGGGTGCTAAAAAATTTTTCACAGGGACTGTATAAGGTAGGAACTGACAAGCATATGAGGCAGAGTAACACATGCCAGGACAGGGCTACTTGGAAGAGAATTGTAATTTGCAACCACTAAGTTTGCTGTACCACTAAATGTGAAAGAGTTTAGTAAACTCATTGTTTTGGATTACATTAACCGCATTAGTTGTCTTTTAGAGAACACTAAGGGGGACATGTATGATCGGCCTTTTCGACGGTTTCCTGGCATATAATGCGCCTCTCTGTGCCGGCTCACTGTCGGACGCACCTCCCCTTTTGTTTTAGACGCTTAGGCAAAAGCTTCGCCAATTTCTAATGCGCCTAACAGGAAGGGGCGTGCTGTGGGAGTTCTGGGGAGGGACGCATCACATTCAAAAACACCGACGCATGTATGAATGCGGGTCGGCAGAGTGAGGCGTATTAAAGCTCCAATTTCAATGTGGTCTGTCTGTTGGAGGCGAAGTTTGCCCCGCATGTATGAGCGCACTTCGGCACCGGCATACATCAGGCGCAGTTTTCACGGAAAAAAACGTGAAAACAGGTGCTTCGACGCGCCGATCTTTTATACATTTCCCCAAAGGCTATGTTCACACGGATTTTTGGGTAGTATTTCAGCCCGTAATTCGCGGCATACTGCGCAAATTACGGTCTGAAATCCATCCCAGTCATTACGGTAATCCACAGTTTCTTTAGGAGAATAGGGGATTACGTCTCCTCTCCCTGCTCGGAGAATCCGCCGCGGGGGGAGATAAGTGACATGTAATTTACTAGCGCTTTATACGCGCCGCTAGTAATGATAGTCTTGGGCCGGCGAGGTGAAGGCCCCTCGCTCCCGCCCTGCCCCCGTCCACAGGCGTCATTGCGGGCGTAATTACGCCCCGCAATTAAGCCATGTGAGCATAGCTTTAGGTAAAAAAAAAACAGAGGCCAAAGCTTCATGGTTCTTTAATGTCAAAAAAAAAACAATGTGACAATGAAACGCTGGAACACCGCACAGCATGCTCCGCAGAACAGCTGTATGAGGCACATGCAGCACAGATAGAGGTGTTCGATGTGGTTAGAATGGTTCTACATTAGCTTCCTTCATATGAGGAAACCTATGTTTGGTGTTTATTCCAATGACCGAATTGTGATTTAGTGCGTAACTCTGGGGGTTGCCTGTAGTGTTTTATGTACGAAAAACCCCATTTTGTGACCACTTAATTGCCCTAACAGGGTTAAAATTAAAATTAGTCTCTAGGGCCCATGCGAAATTTTTATTTAGTGGACTTCTGTCAGGCTGGTTTTATTGTCTAATTTGTATTAATCCATTTGATAGTAAATGTTTGCATTTAGGCCATTGTGATGGAAATATGACTGGTTCATGGTAAAACCCATTCTCATATTATCAAGCTATTTATCCCTTAACTGCTTGTTTTACCTCTTAAAAAAATCCCTTATTAAGATCCACCAAACATTCAATAGAAAGGGGGTTTTGAAACATGTCAGGATATATTTGAACAATTTTAGGGTTTGAACAAGGTGACTAGAACAGGGTGAGGTTCCTGAAACAGTCACCCTTATGAGGGAGGTTAATTTGTTTTCCAGACTGGGTAAACCTAGAACTTTTTGGGCCTTCTAGGGGCGGTATAGGTCGATCCTTTTCTTATTATTTTAGGAAATTCTTGTGTATTTTTGAGACATTTTGTTTGGACTGTTGTTTTTAACATGAATTATTAAAGGTTACTTTTTTTACACTCATTATTGGGCTATGTCTATGCCATGGAAGCTTACCTAGTACAGTGGTCCTCAACATCCAATATAAATTGGTTTATCCATTGTATGTTGAAACCATTGTATATTGAAACTATAACTCTATAGAAAACTGGTCATTGGTTCCAAGACCTGAAAATGTGACCCCCAACATAATGTAACATAATGATTTAAAGAAATTAAAAAGATAACTAATACAGGTAAAGCAATCCTTAAATATAAAATCGGAGAGAGCTCCTGGAAGCTGGAAAATACTTTCTATTTTGAGAATAGGAGCTTCTTCTGGTTATGTACTTTATACACAAGGTACCAGAAAATAGGGCTGCATTCACCTGGTTCCCACTCATCTGGGTTTTTATAAAGAGCGGTACAGAACATGTAGTACCACACTGTATTGTAGAGAGGTGGTACTAGACCACGAATCACTGCATGTACTGCACTAATAGATGTTGTACAAGTAAAACGTTCATGATAATTGTCTGGATCAGTGTCTGTGACATTGTATCTTAAAACCACACTCAAAATACAATGGTCTTTCCTGGGACTTTGTATGTTGAAAATATTGTATCCTGAGGCCATTTTAACTTGAGGGACCACTGTACATATAATTGTGCACATTAAATGCCTCATGAAGTTATCACAGAGAAAGACAGGTCAGGGTTGCAATTAGGTATTATTAAGTTAGGGGTCAAAATCATCTGTAATTACCTTCTCACATTTACTAAGCAGGTCTTTACCAAAATGACCTAAACCAAGAAAGTTTTTTTAAAAAACAGCACCTTATCATGTAACATTTGGTTGGTTCACATTTCCTTCCTGATGTGTTAGAGCAATAATATATAGCATTGTCATGATTGTGCCTGAAATACCCCCGTCTTTTGGCTCTGGTCGCCGGCCACGGCCAGTACGACGTAAACCATGGTTTTTGACTTAAGACTATGTTTCTTATCACTAGTGTGAACTGGGTTTATTTTGTGCTGGGTGCTAATTGATTCCTGTCCAACGCCGGTCGCCGGGAAATTTCCAGCACACTCGTGGTTAATTTTTGTTCCTTCTTGAGTGACAGCCTTCTTCTCCTATCTGGTCTTTTGTTCCTTCTGCCTATTGCTTCAGTTCTACCTTTCATCTGTTCCTATATAAGGTCTCTGCTTCCTTCCTGCCTTGCCTGCTATTTTGGCTCATTGCCCTATAGTTCGCCTGCTCTCCTCTGTTGTTTCTGTGATCTCCTGACCTTTCGCTTTGCACCCCGGTTATCCTTTTTGTCTCTCGTCTCTGTACCTCGCTGCCCGTACTGTTGCCGACTTTGGACCGTCCCCGGTTATTCTCTTGTCTCACGATTCTGTACCTTGCTGCCCGTATTGTTGCCGATTTTGACCGCCCGGGATACGTTTTTTGTTCTGTGTTGTTTGTCCTGTCTGTGTCGAAACCTATATCAGTCAGCCATCAGTTTCGGTTTTGGGGCCGGCCTATTAAGGAGTCGGGTTCCCCCAAAAGGCGGGACAGAGGCTGGGACAGTGTCAGGGCCCCACTTGTCTGTGTCTTTGTGTGCGTCCCTGACAGTCATGACATAATTGCAGGCCCATACCCCAGTAAACCTCCCGGCGGTTCCACATAGTACCGACCTTGTTGGTCCACTGACGCCTAGAGGAGTTGACAACTAAATTTCCAGGGCATGGCGGGACTGATAAATCAAATCTCGCAGCGTTTGGACCCATAAACAACCCAGTACCTGGACTTGCCGCTCCGTCAGTGTCCGTATCTGCCCCTGCATTTGTGAATCCCAGCGTTCGTTACAAGTCTAAGATGCTTTTACCGGATCGCTTTGATGGAAACCCAGACAGGTTCCGAACTTTCAGGGAATCCTGTCACCTGTTTTTTCGCTTTAACTATTTTCCCACTGAGGCAGAAAAGTAGCGGTTGTGGTGTCTTCCTCCAGGGCCCACCTCAGGATTGGGCACTAGCTATGCCCCTGAAGCCCCAGAGTGGAGTTCAATTGGGCGGGTTTTTTCAGGCTTTAGGTCATGTCTATGATAATCCTAGCCATGTGGCATGGGCAGAAACTCACCTGCTAACTATTCAGCAGGGCCGCCGCTCGGCCGAATAATATTGTTCTGAGTTCCGCCAATGGTGTACTTTTGACCCGGGGGGTCTGATCAACCCTTAAAACTCTGTTCAGACAAGGGTTGTCTGATGCGGTAAAGGATGCCATGGTCAGCCATCCAACCACTGAGACCCTAAATGCTTTATGATCTAGCTGTGACCATTGACAGAAGACTGAGGGACAGACGCAGGGAAAAACAAGGGGGGTCGACTTTTCAATTCAAGTCAGATTTTTTCTGTAAGTCTCCTCCTACCGTCTCTGAAAATTCTCCTCTTCTATCCTCATCGCCTACTCCTGAAGAAGAACCAATGGTGTTGGGTTTTACATCTGCTGCCACCAGGAGGAGACACCAGCTGGAGAATGCCTTGTGTTTTATTGCGGAAAACCTGACCATTTTCTGAAAGACTGTCCGACTGGCCCAAGTTTACCTCAAGGAAACACCAAATGCCTGAGTAATTTCCAGGAAGGTAACTCCGGTATAACAGGTACCTCCTAACTCTGGTAATAATTTTTTTTTGCCCTGTAACCTTGGTCTCTAATTTTAAGAATTTTTCTTGTTTAAGCTATGATCGACTCAGGTGCTGCTGGGTAGTTTCATCAGTATGATTGTTGTCAGGCCTTGGGATTGGAACTAGTTCCATGAGTGCTCCCTTTTTTGGGTTTAGGGGTAGATTCTACCTCCCTGATGGGGGAAGATAAAGTTTTCGTACTCCCTGGCTAAAACCCTTAAAAAGTTGGGGTTCGTAAACGGAAAAATTTTTCGTTTTTTGTCTGGGAAACCGCTGGGGGATATTATTCTTGGGTTCCCCTGGCCCCGCCTCCATAACCCCTGTGTTTGACTGGGGACCCCCGAGTTTTTTCCAAAATGGGGTGACTCATGTGGTTCTCTTTAAAAGGGTTTTGATCCCTTGGTGGTCTGTAAAAACCACGTATTTCGAATGTAAACCCTGACTCTTAGAAAAGGATTTACTGAAAATCTGCCTCCGGCCAGTTTGATTGCCCCCAAAGGGGGGAAACCTCCATCCGGGGGAAAGTTAACATTCAAAAACGTAACATAGGGTTGGAAAAAAACATTTGAAACTTTACTTCATTTTTTATAAATTTGGGTTTGCTTTAAAGACTTTTTCTATGAGAACACCTTTAGGCAATGAAAAAACATTGAAAACGTGGAGTATTAGCTGTATAGCTTCTCCTGTTTAGGGGTGGTGATAGCCCCCATAGTAGACATGGGAGCCTCATGCTGGTTGCACCCCCAGTGGCAAAATGACCGAGTTTCGGAAGGCACCCCTTTCCTTTTCAAGCATGCGTTGAAAAGGGCACGTATCCTCTTTATTCACTGCCCATGATTCAAGGTTGCAGTCAGTTATCTATACTAAAAACAATATAAAAACATCACTGTTAAAAACAATATAAATATCTAAAGTTAGGGGGCAGAAAAAAGGAAAGGGGCAGTTTTATATAGTGCATAATTTACAAATGAACGTAGACTCAAAGACTCTTTTAACCCTTTGGTGCTCCAGGAGGTACAAAACACAGAAGAAAAGTGAATCGTTAGCCTAAATATTCCACAATACGTTGACAGCGAAAAACCCCAAACTCCAAACAAGGGATGAATTATTTCCTGTAAACAAAATGTCTTTTTCAATTTAAAGTGGATTTCTAAAAATTTTGTGGGCCCATTGGGTTTTAAGATGTTTATTAAAGAAAAATCAAGATAGTGTGGAATGTTAAAGACTATAAAGGGCGTTTAAGTAAAAAAAAGTCTTTTGATCCTTTGTTCCCAAAACTCTACTTTAAAAGTATTTTTTCTCAATTGGTTTTAAATGAAGTTACTAAAAAAGGGAAGAAGCTCCGAGTCCATGATAACCTTCCCCCTGACAAGAGCATTTCGGGAGTTATTCAAAATAGGGTTAATCAAAAAAAAAACCCGATAAAGGGGGGGGAAACAGTTATCAGGGCCCGGAATTTTTATGTAAACAAAGCGAATGAACACCTATTAATGTAAAGTGTATGAAAATTCCTATGATCCCCCCATTGAAATTAAACAAAAAATTGAACTTTGTGGGGGAAGCATTATTTTCAGACATTTTGATCTAAACACAAAAAATTTAAACAGTAACCCATCCCGGTTCTATTTTATTTTGTCCCAAAAGGGAAAAGGGCCCCTAATCGCCCCCCATGTAGCCCTCGTGTCTGTGGGCTCTCTTTAGAGCCCCGGGCGTTTACATAGATGTTTTCACAGAAACTTAAAAAAAGAACTTTCTTGTCTTACGATATCCCCAATTTCTCAAAAAATTCAAACGGGATGTGTGACGTCACGTTCATGGAAATTTGATATTAAGTACTATATACAAACGCCTTTTTTTTTTGGGCGTAAGGCGTGAGAAGTTAATGCATGATGTAACTTTAACCAATAGAACTTTAACCTTTTTTGATACTTATTGATTTGGTGCTGCTAAAAAACTATTTTCGATTTGGGAAAATAAATTATTTTTTACGCAAGGCTTATCTAGGGGCCGCCGTCGCGTAGTGCAGCCCCTCTTTTCATGATTTTGGTTTGAAATTGATCATGTACATACTTCGGGAAATTTTTCCACACAATTAAAGTTGTGGCAGCTTATGTGATGACGTCATCTTAATGTGGACGGGGAAATGAGAAACAAAATAAATGAATTGTGGGGGATTCAATTCTGAATCCATTGATTAAAATTTTGATAAAATTTAGAAGACTGAAATAGAAATATTTGGATATTTAAAATTATTTGGGACTCAAGTAGTTTTACATTCCAAAAAAAGCTATATTTAAACCCCCCAGAGCAATAACATTTCCATCGATCAAGTTTTCTACCCTTCAAATTTTAGGGATACCAAAAGCCAAATGATAAGGGCACGTCCATTTTTTCAGTATTGATATGTTTGATTTAAAATGCGGAATTGGTTAACAAATTTGTGAAAAAAAGGTTCAAAAGAAAAAAAATTGGTACGATAGGTTTAGAAAAAAGAGCAAAAAATAGAGAAGGTTTCTTAAAGGGAAAATAAGAATAAACAACAGCCTGATTTTTTTTTCATTTCCACATTGAAAAGCATTCTAACATCATAAAAAATGCCATTAATCATAAAATTGGCACTTGCTACAATTGACCCCAAGTTTGGAATTGTTTAGGGACAAAACCCGTTTCATATATAAAGGGTAAAACAAAAAGGCAACAGCCTTATACGTTTGATTTGGCCCTACACAATTTCCAGAAAAAAAAAATCCTTTGGACTAAAATTTGAACATCCTTGTCTTTCGTGCAACAACTGTTTGCTATTATTAAAGGTTCAACAATTAAACATCCCCATCGGGGTATGTATACCATAAAAGGTACTTTAGTTGCACTGCAAAAAACTAATCTACATGTTAAAATGTCCCTGGCAAAAGGTATATAGGAAGCCAGCCCCCAGTGAGAATCAGGTGGGGAACAAAAAGTGCTATTGAAATTTTTAAAAACAAAAAAGATAGCTCGACGCCCACAAAATTTGGTGAAAAAACTGTACGAAACATTTCAAAGAATACCAACATAAAACGGATTTTTTGTTGGTGTGACTTAAAAAAAGGAACATCTCAATATATGCCAAAAAAAAACTAGGGTTATACGAGGGAGGGGTTTGGATTGCAAAAATGGATAAATTGCACCAAAGGGGAAAAAAAATCTTTGATCTCGTTGCTATTTGTAACTTTGCACTATATAAAATTGCTCCCATACTTTTTATGTCCTCTAAGCTTGAGTTATTTATATTGTTTTTAACAGTGATGTTAGTATATTGTTTTTAGTATAATAAAAAGACATGACACCTGTGTAATAAAGGTCAGTGAATAAAGAGGATGACGTGCCTTTACAACGCATGCTTGGAAAGGAAGGCGTCCTTCCCAAAAAGTCGCGTATTGCTGCGGCCCTGGGTGAAATCAGCATGATGGCTCCTACTATCTATGGGACATCACTACCTCCTAAAAGGAGAAGCTATACGCTAAGTATGCCAGTTTTCATAGTTTTTCATTTCCCCAAAGGGGTTCTCATGAACTAGTCTTTTATGCACCCAATTTTTTAAAATGAAGTAAAGTTAATGTTTTTCCATACAGCCTATGTGTACATTTTTTATTGATATAGGGGATTTTAAGCAAGGTACTCCTAAAAGCTGGGACTAAACGTTGCAGCTAATATACGGGATTGTTTTGCAATTATTGGGCAAAGTTTAACTTTTTGCCCCGGGAGGAGAGTCCCAACATTTGTATATTAAGAAAACCCGAAAATATTTTTTTCTCCGGGGAGTTGTCCTCCCCATCTGATTCCTGAGTTTTTTCCGTCTAGCTGTCCCCTTTTGCTGGAGGGGGGCTCCGATCTCATGTACTCCGCCGTTACAGGTTGCAAAAACTGACAAAAATCCGCCGTTAATTGACTGTGCACAGTCTGGGTTAAGAGTCATAAGACTTCTTAAAAAAAGCCCAAATGAGATCAAAAAAATTAGTGGTAAACGCCGCCCCAGACCAAAATCTCGCCTTCGGGTCCCACCAGTGAAATATGCCCCCAAAAGCTGAAAGGGGAAAAATTCACCAAACCCACTCTGCTAAAACTAGAGGCTCTGTTGAGGGTCCGGTGGCCCCTCATAAAGGGGGAGGTACTGTCATGATTGTGCCTGAAATACCCCCGTCTTTTGGCTCTGGTCACCGGCCACGGCCAGTACGACATACACCATGGTGTTTGACTTAAGTCTACGTTTCTTATCACTAGTGTGAAACTGGGTTTTTTTTTGGGTGCTGGGTGCTAATTGATTCCTGGCCAACGCCCGTGGCCAGGAATCTTCAGCACACTCGTGGTTAATTTTTGTTCCTTCTTGAGTGACAGCCTTCTTCTCCTATCTGGTTTTTGTTCCTTCTGCCTATTGCTTCAGTTCTACCTTTCATCTGTTCCTATATAAGGTCTCTGCTTCCTTCCTGCCTTGCCTGCTATTTTGGCTCATTGCCCTATAGTTCACCTGCTCTCCTTTGTTGTTTCTGTGATCTCCTGACCTTTCGCTTTGCACCCTGGTTATCCTTTTTGTCTCACGTCTCTGTACCTCGCTGCCCGTACTGTTGCCGACTTTGGACCGCCCCCGGTTATTCTCTTGTCTCACGATTCTGTACCTTGCTGCCCGTATTGTTGCCAAATTTTGACCGCCCGACTACGTTTATTGTTCTGTGTCTGTTTGTCCTGTCTGTTTCGTACCTATATCAGTGAAGCCATCAGTCCTCCGGTTGGGGCCGGCCTATTAAGGAGTCGGGTTCCCCAAAAGGCAGGGACATAGGCTGGGACCAGTGTCAGGGCCTCACTTTGTGTGTCTCTTTGTGTGCGTCCTTGACAGTCCCTGACAAGCATATAATAATTTTCTGGAGGTATCCAACATTACTGTCAAGGTGCAAGAGTTTATAAATAAATACATTACCAAGACTTGTCTGGCTTTCTTTTAATAGTTATAATAAATTGGTAAAAGACTCCTTACATTGTACCCCATCCTCATTCATCACAGACAACTGGGTCCATTTATAATTGGGGCACTGCAGATAACATTTTCACGATATGTATTTTGCAACAGGAAACAAATCGGTCTCTAACATAGCTCAATCTGCCTTTAAAGTCACTTGCCTTCTTCAAGGGGTTTTTCCAACTGGCCATTCACAGCTAGGTTGCTTTTCACAGACAGCTGCACGCTCTAATGGTCTATTCCTGCTCCCACTTATGGTCCGTTCTCCAGCACTGACATCTCAACTCTGCTATTCCTGACTGAGCCTCTTACAGGGACATTGATGGACAGATTTTAACAGCAGGGCACAAAGTTAGAGAGCATTCAATGGTTATTTTTTTCTCAGATAACAAGCTCATGTGCTGCTGATAGGACACAGCACGGAGTGACATCAAAATCATGGCCTAGCCACTGCTAGAGCAGAGAGGGGTGGTCTGCAGCATAAGAAACCTCCTGAAAACAAGCAGAAGATAAGAAATACTCTAACTTTTAAAGGAAGAAAAATTAGAACAGCAATATGTTTGATAAGAATCTTTATTTACCTTTGCCTACCCCTTAGTGCACCATGACATTTTATTACGTCATGGCGATACTACGGTAGTATGAAACAGGCTCACTCGCTGATCCTGCTACATACTCACCTGGTGTCAGCTGTTAATTACAGCTGACAAACAGCACTAACAGCAGGAATTGGAGCTGGCTCTGATCCCTGCTGTTTAACCATTTAAATGACATGATTGTGCAATGTTTCTCCCCGCATTCTCCATGGCAGCCAGAAGTCTAGTAAAGACTCATGAAGCTGCCATACTACTGCTTCTATTACTTCCTGCTATAAGAGCACCATCTTGATGCACTTTCTGCATAATATATATAATGCAGAATGGTGTGCAAAGCGCCCCCTAGTGGTCAAGTACCTTAGGGGGGCAAATAAAAAGACTTTACATATATTAAAATATAACATCACTGCTTATTCTACCACCTGCTCACAGAAAGTAAGGTAACCTCCCTCCTCTGTTAAATCCTGAGTATCAACTTTTTGAGATATCACATGGAAAACCCTGATGGTCATTACTCTACAGAAAAGGCTATATTCTCATTATGTTTATGCTGTATGTTTGGTGTATGCATCTGGAAAGCTTTCTGCTCATGTACCAAACATTTCCATAGGGCCTCAATCACCCAATGGAAGCAAAAAGGCTGTCATTTTAGCTTCAGTCGGGTCAGGATAGTTCAGGCTTTCTTTATTTTAAACTATATAAAAGTGTATATTAATACTATTTTTTAGTGCCATATGTTGGGTTCTTTAGTCAGAAGTATATTTCAGGAAGTAGAAATATTTGTATGTCTGATTAAGTTAAAGTGCTTGTGGTAGCAAACAATACCAACATACTCCCTTTTCTTTACA
Organism: Phyllomedusa bahiana; assembly: GCA_025379985.1. Taxonomy (NCBI): domain Eukaryota; kingdom Metazoa; phylum Chordata; class Amphibia; order Anura; family Hylidae; genus Phyllomedusa; species Phyllomedusa bahiana. The sequence continues at coordinate 5,002 of JAODAL010070376.1, read as the reverse complement.
TACACAGTCAATACAGTTGGGTTAGGGCGCATCCCCACGGCATAGGACAAATACCGGCCGGTTTGCCGGCCGGTCTTTGTCCTGTTTTGCGCCCATCCCCATGGCCGCGGGGGGGACGGCTCTTCTCCGCGATGAGCGGAGAAGAGCCCTCCCCCCTCCCATTGAGAAGCACAGTTTCCATCCGAAAACCGGACGGAAGAATGTGCTTGCTCAATGATTTGCCGCCGGACCGCAGGCGGCAAAACCGCCGGGCAGAAAACCCGTGCAGTGGGGACTGCTGCACGGGTTTTCCATAGAGCACAATTGTGCTCATTTTCGGCCGGTTTTTCAGGTGGTCTGAAAAACCGCAAACCGGCTGAAAAACCATCCGAAAACCCGTGCAGTGGGGACATGCCCTTATGCAATAACCACAAGATGTCAAACAAAACAAAACTATCTAAAATTTTAAATTCTTCATAATAGTAACCCTTTGTATTGATAACAGCTTTGGACACTTTTGGCATTGTCTTAACCATCTTTATGAATCACTTGGTAGCTTTTTTCAATACTCTTGAACGTGTTCCCATAAATTGTAATCTGAGCATTTGTTGGCAATTTTTCCTTCACTCTCAATTCAAGTAAATCCTAAGCTATCTCAGTTAGATGTAAGTTGCATAAATAGGAAGGGCATGCCGTCTCATGCAACATTATCCTTTTATGTGAAATATATTACAGAGTCTGAAGGAATGTTTTTGCCTTTTGACTTGGGAACACAAACTAAGAAATATGCAAAGATTTCACAATTTGTCCATATTGATAGACTGTTTATCTTTATTAGTATGATCCATTCTTGTCATGTTCCATGTCCCATGCCATAACGAAATAGGTTGGCATTAAGTATTAACAATCAAGGGTAACAGGTAACAATCATATACTGTATCTATAAGGACAGCCTGTCTTCCATAGGTTACACCGGTAATTGTAATGAAATTGCTTGGCACAAGATGATAGAACTGGACTTCACGTGTAACAGTTGTCATTTCTGGGTCCCAACAATGGTTTCCAGTACTCAGACACTTAACACCTATAATACCAATTAGGGTTATCAACTCCAATCATACACCCAAATCAACAAATATATTCATCTATCAAAAAAGGTACACCATGCTTGATAATGAATAGAATATTACTTTGTTAACAAATAGACAAGTGACATAAAAAAAAGATTTGCTAAAACATGGCAATAAATTTGTACTGAATGTGTCCATTTAATCACCACTCAACAGAATGCCCCTTAATGTTATAGCATATATATACTGTATATATATTTATGCTATAACATTAAGGGGCATTCTGTTGAGTGGTGATTAAATGGGCACATTCAATATAAATTTATTGCCATGTTTTAGCAAATCTTTTATTACATATATATATGAGTTATTGAAAGGTTACCCAAACATAATAGTAAATAATAGATATAATATCAGTAATAATACCTAACCTGAAGAAATGCAGTACCACCTATTACAAAGACCCCATAATTAAAAAGAGGAGGGTAAAAAGGGAATCACGTGCCCTAACACGCATTTTGTCTGTGCTTCATCCAGGGGGTAAATTAGATCATATTTGGTATTTAAATGCTTAAAAGCCAATCACGTTGGCCCATACTACATAGCCAATAAAGATAACAAATAGCATACTATACATAGAACGCCATGCCTCGAAGTGAGGTCAAAGAAAATGGCATAAGTGACCAACACATCACAGGAATACTACCTCAAATGCGCAATAAAGCCAAATCAAGCATAGTGCTCTATCAAAAAGCAAAACATGCCGTGCATGGTAGATATGCTATCACTTGTGCGCAGAGCACCCAAGAGTGCACGATAGAGCAAGAAGTAACATATAGAATAACATAATATCTTTATTCGCAATGTTATGTGGGTCAACATGATTGGCTATTACGCATTTAAATACAAGATGTGATAAAATTTACTCCCAAACAAAGCACAGGTGTTGTGGCACACATTTCTCTTTTCACTTTCTTTCTCTTAATTACAGGGTCTGATTGGTGGTACTCTATTTCTTCAGGCTATGTATATTTACTGATATTATATACCTTTTTCAGTAATTACTATATATGCTACAACATTGGATTGCCATTTTTAACAAATCTTTTCTGTCATTTTTCTATTTGTTAATAAAGTTGTATTTTATTCATTATTAAGTATGGTTTACCTTTTTTGATAGGTGAATTTACTCAGATACTCAATAGGTTAAATTTTTTAAAAATTCCAAACTATGAGCGACTCACTATGGGATGACAGAGCTTACAGGACAACTAGGAAGGCAATGGCAAAGACACAGATGATGACAGTAACACAAATATCTTCAGTACGGAAGCCAAGCAATGACAGACATCTGACCATAATTAACTCTCCTTGAATCTTTCCCTAGAGCTATTCCTTACACTAACCTTAACACTGGAACCCACTGACCTTTTACTGTCTCTAAGACTAAACCTAAAGACAGGGTCGTAGCGAAAGACTCATGGACCTGGGTACAAAACTGTTCCCTCTTGTCCTTCCCCCCCCAAAAAAAAAAAGTGGGGTGAACAGGAAAAAATGCAGTTGTGCCTTTTGTTCCATGAGTTTTTTGTTCAAGTTCATGCTGAACAGTTTAATTGAATTATCTGTATTCTGCAGGTCAGTAAGTATACAAAGGCTACATTATCACTACTATATAGTAACTAAAACCATCATAATATTACTGACCAAACCAGTAATCGTATTGTACGCGCCGGGAGATAAGTGACATGTCAATTACTTGCGGCAAATACGCGCCGCGAATAATGAATGTCAATGGGGCTGGCGGGTGGCTGACCCCCCCGTGCCGCCGGAGTATGCGCCTATTAGTGCGAGCTCCCGAAACATACGATGTACTGCGGCGCGTACTATAAGAAAATTAATTTCAACTGAGCCAAATGGGGCCAAAGAAGAACAAGTTATACAGCCAATGCTGTATAACGCTGCGAACTGCAAACCATCTAAAAAAAACGGCCGAAAACTCGTGCCATGGGGACATGCCCTTTGCAGATTATTAGACACAATCTTTTTGGAGAGAACATTATAATCTGCACCATCCTACCATGCATATAAAGGTTAACAGTTATCACTGTACTTTAAACTAACTCAAGCCGTGGTGTATGGTCAGCTAATTTGCTCTGAAAATTGTTTGAGGCAGTTGAACACCAACTGTTTTACTTGTGATTTAATAGGAATGAGGAGACAAAATGGCAGGAAAATTCCTAATAGTAACAGCGCCAGATTTATCTAGCAGTCAATTACCAACACGTTTCTTTGGCTAATCTAATGAAGCAAGACTGCTATAATGCTTTGTAATTGTTGCTGCCTGCTGATAATCTACCAAAGAAGCCTAATTAGCACTGTCATTTTTATCGTGATTTCAGTTTCAGTACCTGATTTTTAAAAATACTACATCAATAACTAGTACAGATCCTTATATAGATTATTAATCTGTCATGAATACATATAAACTCTTACATTCCCCACCACCACCACCACCGCATCAGAAAAATAATAGGATTTTGACCACATATCAGCTCGCCAAGGAAATATTTCTAATGATAAATGAAGTATACTGGAGAGAATTAACTACTGGCAAAAACATTCTGCTATTCGCAGTAGTTCAGAAAGGTTAATAAAATATCAATTGTTTAAGTGCTAACATTAGGTGCAAGTCATTTTCATCCCGTTAACTGGAATTGGATTGTTCTATTATCTTACAGGATTCAGTGGTGTAACTGCATGATATTTTACCAATGATTTGAAACTGATGTTTGAAATAGAGAAACATACTAACATGAACATACATACATAAACATGCACATTATGCATACCTGAGTAACCTAAAAAACAGATTCAGCAATAACTGTGGAACTGGTTTTATCAAAAAGCCAGCTGAGGCACTCATGGTGGGTTAAAGAAAACAGACCCCATAACTCCCCTTTCCAATACCACTACTGTGGAACTACCACAACCTTCTGTTTAAGTCCCACAAGAACCATTGCTGACGTGGATATGATGTTTATAAATTTCTATTTTTCATTAGATGTTGATTAGCCTATTCTAAATGTATAAGACATTTAAACAGTAAAAACTAAAATAAAGCAGAACAAAGATGCAAGTTTACAATACTGTAGTTTTTTCACACTGCAGCTGTCCAAATTCAGTCTGTATCAGCCAGAATGCAAGGTTTTAATATGCATTTCAAATGGATATGTTAAATGACTCTACAACATAAGCCAGTAGGGGAAATTGGGAGCGGTGGTATACAAGAAACAGAACATTCCTGTGTAACTTGATGTATTGCAGATGACATATCTTGAGAAAAATTGTCTAATTATATTTATGTTAGTTTGAGATGCACTTTCAAAAAGCTGTGTAATTTGAAGAACTCCACTTCAACTAACACTTTTTTATGGCAAAACTTGGACCCCCATGGTTTTACTAAACTACAATTTCCCTAAAGCCCTATAATTCTAGAACGATGGGGGGCCAGGTACTGAAGCCATTGCAACGACATACTTATTTACATAACTGTGGAATAGCCTTTAAGTTCAGAAATACTTATATTACTGTCAGAATGATCAAAGCAGAGATGAACCTGGTACTCCAATATTTACTTTAAAGTTTACCTCCTTTAGCTCCTTACGACTCGTTTTTCAAGCCAATTATATGACTCATTTCTGAATATTTTTAGTTGCTTCAATAATGACTGTGGTTTTGCCATGTTTATCCATTTGTTTTGCAGAATTAAGTGCCAATGTTTCCCATAACCTCTTCCAGAGTTATTAGCACGCATATTGCACTTCTCCAGTTCTGAATTTAACTCTGCCTCGATGATCTCCCTGAAGACACATTCCAAACCTGGGAGGAACTGGTTACAGATCTGGATGGATGGCTGGTCTGGACTTTCTTCCAGCATTTTAAAAATTGGAGAA
>JAODAL010070375.1:0-15949 GCA_025379985.1 Phyllomedusa bahiana | reverse complement strand
ATCCAAAACCCCTTTCCCCTTCCCCAGTTTAAAGCCCTGCACCCCGTACACGGCCAGTCTAGCAGCCAGCCTTCTGTTTTCCCATTTGGGACAAAGAAACACAAAAACCCCAAAAAACCACCCCAAAACCAAAACCAAATGCCCGGCTTTGGGCCCAGGTTTTTGGGCCTTTGGGAAATTTTCCCTTTTCCCGTCGGGTGAACACGAGGGTTCCCCCCAGTCAGGGCCCCTTCCCCTTGCCCCCAATACCAGTTCCGAGCACCCAATTTTTTTTCCCAAAAAAAGCCGTCCCTCCCCGGGCCACCACTTCCCATCAAAAATTTTCAAGCGCGTTTTCACTGGGGCCGGGAAAAGTCCATCTCCCACCAAACACATGGACTATTTTAACACTCCAAAGGGCCCTTTTATCCTTGACAGCTCACTGGGTGAGCGGGGTGGAGTCTCGGGGGGTGACTTTGGCCTCGGGCCGGGCGCACGCTCTTCAAAACCGCGGGGAGGTGCGGGGTTCCTTTCCCCCCAAGGGCCCTTTCTGGGGCATCACGTGCCCAAAAAAACCCCGGGCCGTTTTAAAATTTAAATCTCCTTGGAGACCTCCACCACGGGTCGGGGAGCTTTTGGACGGCTCTAACAACGAACCGGGGCGCTGGGGGGTCCCAAAGGGAACCTTGTCCCGGGAAAAGGGGGTGGTGCGATAAGGGGCAAAAATTTTCTGGCCGCCCTTAAACCCAAGGCGGACACATCCTTGCCGGAAAATGTCTTTAAACCCTTGCTCCGAAATTTCAAAGCCCCCGGGTCGGGACTGCCCTGAAAAAGGGGCTCAAATCAAAGTTCGCATTTTCCGCCGTTCGCATTCCCCGCCTCCCCTTTCCCCCCCAACCCGTCCCCTTTTTTGGCGGGCAACACGCGGGAAAATTTCCACCCCCCCAAAACCTCCAGGGATTGTGGAAAGAAAGCGAAATGCCTTTTACCAAAACGAAATTAAACACAGGGCCTTTGCCCAAGCAGGGTGGGGACCTCGGGGTTTAAACCCATAGGGGAGGCGGGTGAAAGAGTTTCTGCACCACCCTTTGCCTTTTTTGGAAAAGAAGCCCCCAAAAAAGGTCATGGGGAAAAACCCCCTTGTCAGCATACTTGTGGTGTTTCTTATTCGGGAAAAACATCTTTTTGGAACTTTGAAACAACAGGTCCCCCAGCGAGGGAGGGGGAGAGGGAACACAGATGCAAAGGGAGCCTTTCTCCCGTCAAATCCAAAAGGGCCCCACAGTTTCAAAATTTCATCGTCTTCATTGGGAAATTTTGGGGCCCCAAGCTATGCAAGGGGGCGCATCAGCTCTGCATCCTGGTAAGTTTTTGGAGGAAAGGCTGAGAGGAGGGGGAGGGGTATTCCAAAACACCTTTTTTCCCCGACGCCCCTGTTTTTGAAAGGGGTTTGGGTGCAAAATTTTGAGGGGGGAGGGGAAGAAAAGGAAATCATTTGCAGTCCCCCCTCCCCAGGGGTTTGGGAAATAAAGGGCCCCATCCCCTCACATATTCTTGGATCCCTTTTCCTCCAACATGACCCTTTGCTTAAAAGGCCACCCAAAAAGGAACAACATTTTACTGGGTGCCACCCTCCGGATCCCTGGTCCCCAAAAAAAAAATCACATTTTCCCTTTCCCAACCCCCCCAAAAATAAGATAAAATCGGGAAATGGAGCCCCTTGCTGTTTAGTTTAAACGGGAGAAATCTTTTTGGTCTGTTTTCACTTTTCCCCAAATGTCACGGTGAACAACATCAGCACTGACAGCATAGAGTGCCAAGTGGGCGAAACGCAGAAACAGGCAATGGCAAAGCCAATGGGTGACCTCTGGCAATTTTTGGTTTACCACCCCCACCCCCAAACGCATGAAATGCGGGGAAACACATCCAACCACAGAGATAGCTTAAGATCAGGGCACGCCTATCGGGGCTCAACACCGAGTTTTTGAATTGTTCCCACCAATAACTTCGGGGAAACCAAAAGGGACAATCCCGAGTTTGGCCCTTCTCACCCCAAAGAGGTTTTTTCCCCTGCCCACCCAACGCAAAATCTGACAAACCTTTCAGCACAGCTGGAGGAGTCATTCCAGAAAAACGCATCCTGCTTTCCACAGATAATGTGGGATCATTTGACTTTCATCAAATAATCAGGCATGGATCTCTGATGATGTGTGTGGCCCCATTGCCGGGTCACCGATTAGTTGCGGTCTACTTCACTTCCTCTCAAACAGAAATGGTCCACTTGAAAAATGTATTTTAAAAAGATCTTTCTACTAATTTTATTCCCTCTTTTCCCAACATTCATTTTGCTGTTTTGCTGTCAGGTAGACCTGTAAAGACAGCAAGGTTCATGACAACACCGTATTCCATTAAAAACTCACTTTATCTTTAGAAGTTTTCGCATTGTCAATGAGTTTGAGGACATGTTGCTGTAGATACAGCTAAAATTATGGTCCTTAGGAACAGAATAGTGGCTTTTAATGTGGCATTTCATCCTCACAATTTTATAATAGAGGTGGCCTGAGAAGTCATAATTATAATTATGTGTGGTCATGTAGCTGGTAGATACAGCAATAATCATGGTCGCTTTAAAACAGAAAATGTGGCTTCTAGAGTGGCATTTTCTCCCCTCACAATTTTTAATCAGTGGCTGAGAAGTCATTTTTTATATTTTTTGGGTCAATGCTGCTTTGAAATGCGAGCATACTACAGGCCCAATATAAAAAAAATTTGTTTCTAACAGTCATTTGTTCTTCACAAAAATTGTCCAAAGGGCTCAAGGGTCCATGCTTTGAATTTTCTAGCGGGGGCATTTTGCTTTGTTAATGCAGCAATACTATATGTACCAATTAATAACCAAATGTTGTTTCTTAACAGACATTTGCGTTCTTCACAAATTGGGCCCAAAGTGGCTACCAAGGTCATGCATGTGAATTTTTGGGGGCATTTGTGCTTTGAAATGCAGCTATACTACAGGTCCTATTATAAAAAAAAATGTTGCTTTCTAACAGCATTTGTTCTTTCCAATTGTCAAGAGTGCTTCAAGGGTCATGCTTTGAATTATTTTGGGAGGCATTTTGCTGTGAAATGCAGCTATTACTACCGCCTATCTAAAATATTTTTGTTCTAACAGATACATGTTCTTCACAATTGTCAAGATGGCTCAAAGGGTTCCATGTTTTGAAATTTAGGGGGCATATTGGCCGTGAAATGCAGCTATACTTACACAGGGTCCTATCTAAAGATATGTTGTTTCCTAACAGTACATTTGTTCTTCACAATTGTCAAGAGTGTTCAAGGGTGATGGTTGCTAGTTCAAAAATACCAGAATAGGTAGGGACACTGTAAATGGACACAATTGCAAATTGATTGTTTTTTGCGAAGATCTTTAAAATAGCTAGCAATCCCTGTAGTGAGACAACACATTTAATACAATTAAAAAAAGAGAAACAAGACGTGTGGGATTCAGTCCTATTTTTTTAATTATTTATTGTTTTTAAAAAAAAAAAAAAATTTGGGTGATTTTCTAGAATTTAAATTATTAACAACTGGCATGTACCAAAATAGCTATTACAAATATTCCTCTGGAAATTGTACAAAGGAGAGTATCAGTTAAGACTTTAAACAGATGTAGGTTAACCCAGGAAACAGGTAAGTCAATGTCCATTCAACTAAAATGGTGGTTCCAAGACTCCCTTTTTCAGGCGACATTTTTAATCAGTGGTCAGACCGTGTTTTAAAGTCATGCCGTGGCCCAGAACAGGTAATAGTCAATGTCCAGTACAACTAAAATGTATGTTAAAAAAGAGACTCTTTTTCCGCACTTTATAAATCCGGCAGGTCATGCGAGGTTTTTGGGGTTCATCATGCTGTGGCCCAGTGACAGGAATAGTCAATGTCCAGTGAAACTAAAATGGTGGTTGAAAGACTCCTTTTTCCGGCATTTTTTAAAATCTGGGGTCATGTAGGTTTGGGTCTCATGCTGTGGCCCAGGCCAGGAAGTCAATGTCCGTTCAACTAAAATGGGGGTTTGAAAGACCCCTTTTTCCCGGACTTTTAAATCGGGGGGTCATGCGGGTTTGGGGCTCTGCTGGGGCCCCCGGGGACAGGTATAATCAATGTCCCAGTGAAAACTAAAATGGGTTCAAAGCCCTTTTTTTTCCGGCATTTTTTAAATCGGGGGGGACATAAGGTTGGGGCTCATACTGGGGCCCGGACGGGAATAGTCAATGTCCAGTTAAAACTAAATGGGGGTTCAAAACTCCTCTTTCAGGCACTTTTTAAATTTGGGGGGTCATGCAGGTTTGGGTTCCATGCTGGGGCCCGAGGCGGGAAAATTTAAATATCCAGTTAAACAAAATGGTGGTTAAAAGACTTCTTTTTCCGGCACTTTTTAAATTGGGGCAGCATTTCGGGGCCATGCTGTGGTCCAGGAAGGGATAATCAAGTCCATTTCAATTTAAAGGGGGTTTTAAAATCATGCTGCCTTCTGACACTTTTTAATTTGGGGGTCATGCAGGTTTTAAAGGGGTCGCGTGGTAAAAACAGGGATTGAATGGTCTGTGACTTTTTTTCGGACTCTTGTTGCCTAAATTTTGGGTTTCCTAAGGTTTTCACTATCCAGTTTACTGTTCTGGATTTAATTTCCAGCTTCTCTAGCCCTGTTTGGGTGTAAGAATGAAGGGGTTGTCCCTTCCAAAAACTTTAATGGGCATCGGCGATAAACTATTATCGATATCGGAAATCGTCTTGTAATTTACGATACGACTACACCCGATGACATAGTCGACGTAATCGCTACACTACTCCTAGAAACAGATTAAAAGGAAATCAAAAACCATGTTCCCCCCAGAATGTACCAATAAAAATGGCAAACTTAACACGCAAAAAAAAAGTTTTACTGGCTTTAGTCATTGAAAAATTCTGGCTTTCAGACTATGGTGATGCAAAAACGTGCTTTCATTTGTATTTAAAAGTGTTTTTGTTGTGTAAAAGTAGTACAATATAAAAAAATACAAATTGGGTATTGTCATAATCATATCGACCAGCTGAGTAAAGATAACATGTCATTTATACCACACTGTGACCGCTGTAAAATATAAAAATAAAAGACAGTTCCAGAAATTCAGTATTTTATGCATCCTGCCTCACAAAAAAGTTGATAGAGAGCGATCAAAGTGTCATATGAACCCTAAAATGGTACCAATGAAAATGTTTACTCATCCCGCAAAAAACAAGACCTTACACAGCTCTGTATTCAGAAAAATAAAAAAGTTATGGCTCTCAGAATTGGACAACATAAAACCAAAATTTTTTACAAACGCATTTCAATAGTGTTCATGTATTAAAATGTAAAAAACTATATAACTTTAATATTTTTGTAATTGTACCAATCCGCATTGTACAGTTATAATTTTTATATAACACAGCTAATACTGTAAAAATTAAACCCAAAAAACAATGGTGGCATTGCTGTTTTTTTCTTTTCCATGTTTACGGCCAGATGCTAAAAAACTGCTTAACACCTGTGAGCACTAGATGCACAATAGACCCCTAGATAAGTTTCCTGAAGGTACTGGATCCAAAATGGGGTGACATCGGAAATGTTTCACCTGTTCTGGTACCTTGGGGGCTTTGTAAATGTGACATGGCACAGACTAAAATCTGCGTTCCAAAAAATAGTGCTCCCTCCCTTGTTCGCCCTGCCATGCGCCCAAACAGCAGTTTACATCCACATACAGGGTATTGCCCAACTTGGAAAAACTTGTGTAATTCATTCTGGGGTGCTTTTCTCCAGGATTCCTCGTAAAAACATTTTCATCTAAAACTGCATTTTCTTGGAAAAAAATATTTACACAGCCTAATGTTAAAAAAATCCATGAAATCCGTGTGGTTAATATACTCACTAAACACCTGGATATATTCCTTAATGGGGTGTAGTTTCTCAAATTATGTCTTTTTAGAGGTTTTTATTAAGTTTCAGCACCTTACGGTGTCCACAAGCCTGTAATGGCACCTAAAAAGTATCCTAATGAAAATGAGGCCCAGAAATCCAGTAGGTGCTCCTCCTACCCTGGGTCTTGTGGATGAGACAAATAAAACACTAGGGCCATATAAAGATAATATCTGTGAAACCCCCAAAGGGTTAGAAAACTTCCTGAAAGCTGTTTTGAATACTTTAAAAGGTTAAATTTTCAGATGGAGTTATTTATTGGATTACATAACATACAGGCCCCTCAAAGCCATGTCAGCATTGGACTGGTCCCTAAAAAAATCTGTGTTACAAATTTTATTGAAAATGTGAAAAATTGCTACTAAATTTGTAAGCCTTCTAATGTCATAAAAATATAAAAAGACATTTAAAAAACTTTGAAAATGGAACATTTTTCACATTTTTTATGACATTTTGATACTTTTCACAAATAAATAAGGATTGTATGGACCAAAATTTCTTACTAACTTAAAGCACAATGTATCAGGAGAAAACATTCTCTGAATCACATGGATAGGTAAAAGTATCGAAAAGTTATTCGCACATAAAGTCAGACTTCAAAAATGGTGTTAAAATCTTTTCGATTTATATGCAAAATATTCACCATAACCTTCTTTTATAGGCTGCAAGAAGAGTGCCTTATTTTTGTGATGGAACAGGGGAGCAATAGGGATGTTAAATGGTTTTCTCACTACAATCTTTAGCTTTTAACATATCGGGAAAGGAAAATGAAAAATATTGGCAAATACATTGCTGTTTTGATTTTGCTTTGGTCAGGAGATAAAAAATCTCCTATCTGATTGCTCCACAAGCTGGCATTCGACCATGGTGAGTCATTTCCTGCAGAGTCTTATCTCTAGCAACGGAGTTTGTTTAACTTAATGACAAGCTTTCACCCTTTAGAGCTCCGTAGTTTTGAGTAGTTCATTTCCATAAACCTCCTACAGTCATGTCACTTTAACAGGAATAGCTAGGAACAGCAGAGCTGATATGTCAGTCACTGCTATAGACCCACCCACAGCTTGCCCAGGAAAGTGTTTATCTGACACTGAATGTGGCTCTGTGAAACAGCATGGTGAGAAAACACCTTTAAAATTCTTAGTGATATGAAAGCTATGTTCTCAAATTCATATGAATTCTAAAGTTTTATAAGGTTCTTTAAGCTACTTACATGCTGCATATTACATGCAACAAAAGCCCAACATTTCTTAAGAGAACTGACATAAGAGACTCAGATTTAGGCTGGCAGTGTCACAAATTACAAGGTAATTTCTCTTACACATTGTGGGTTAACTTCCTTTAAGAGTCCTCCTTTTAAGACATTACAATAATTTGACCTATAGACATTCTCTCAGATGTGACTATGTTCTGGATTCTATCTCATTTAGCCTGTTTAAAAAATTACCTGGGGATCTGAATCATCTAGGCTGCTTAACTATCCATTCCAGTAAAATGGAAAGAAACAGACCCGTCCTCAAATCAGAAGTAAAAAAAAGTTTGCCAACTGTACTGAATTGACGAACATAAGAATTAAAAAGGTTGTTGACCCATAACAAAATCAAACAAGCAGTTCCTGGTGCCTGAGTAAAATAAAATACTTATACTTACCTTCCTCCAGTTCCAGCACTGCATCTCTCTGGTTCTCAATTTTCATTCTCGAATGTCACGATGCGCACTGCGGACCACGGAGCACTTGTGTTTCCTGCCTTCCATCAGGCACTCACCTTTCCCCGTTCCTGCTCTGCCCTCCCCCACTGCTCATTGCCAGCATGCGCAACGGCTATTTAAAGGGCCAGTGCACCTCTGACACCCAATGCCAGACACCTGTACTTTTTTAAGGACACCGCATGTATTCCTGACAACTGTCTGCCTGCTGCCTGCCCTGACCTCATTGTCTATGACACAACTATGCCTCCTCCTTTCCTACTGTACCTTGTTGGCACCTTGGCTATCGCCGAGAGCAACAATGTCAGGAGTAGCTACCTGGGAATTCCCCGCAGCCAAGTCTATCCTGCCTTGCGCCGAGCTCTGGTGAATACCAGGGGGCTTCTTAAACTCCACTCCCTGGCATAGTGATTAGCATCACTTGCGGTGACCCAGTGTATCCACCACCCACCTTTAAACCCGACATTAAGCATCCAAATGGGGACATCTCCACTGCAGCTGTTGATTGGCGGCAGTGTTCACATGCCTCTACCTACATCACCATTTAGAGTTTGCTTACATCACCATCCGGAGTTTACTTCCAAACAGTGACGTACTGTAAATTAGAAGCACTTGACTACCTCATACAATCAGTGGTTGCAGCGGTTACATCCTTGTTCGGAAGTTTTAGTATGAAAACAGAAAACCAGAGACTCTGCGGAAACCACTAAACCAGGAATCGGAAGAAGGGGAATGTAAGTTTTTTTTTTATTTCACTGGGGCCCCAGAAGCTTCTTGTTTGATTTTGTCTTGACTTGCACGAACCCTTTAAAGGGAACCTGTCACATAGGTTATGCCCCATTGCTGAGGACAGCACAAGATAGTTCCCAGCGCTGTGTCCCTTATTCTGCAAGATGCAGCAGTTTCAGGGCATTTAATGCTCAAATCTGTCAGTGTGCAGCCTGTTCTGCCAAAGATGAGTCCTGCTCATTAATGAGCAGGTGTTAGCCCCATCCACCCACAGATAACCCCGCCCATTTGCTGGTTATTCACAAGTTTCTACCTATAATAGTAATAGGTTGAATCAGCGGATGGTGGGTGGGACTAACAGCCACACATTAATTAGCTAGACTCATCTCTGTCAGAAAAGGCTGCAAACTACCACATTTAAGTATTTAAATCTCTGAAACTGCTACATATTACAGAATAAGGCACACAGCGCTTCAAACAGCATGGTTGTCACTAGCTTGTGCTATCCACAGCAAGTGGGGGCATAACCTATGTGACAGGTTCCCTTTAAATGGGTTCCTATACTCAGCTGGCTCCTACCATACCTGGACATTGTGTTGTAGTATCCCAAATAGAATTCCTTTTATATACTGTAGATGTACATTACATCGATCCAAGTCATGCCATTTTTAATTGCTTGGCTTCATGGTCTAGGCTGCAAATTGCAAATGTTTGTATGCGACTGCTATAACTTGTGGCCACTTTTGATGCCTAGATCTCTTCTTATTTTGCTGGCAAATTTTATTAGTCATCCTTCTGAAGCCCTGCTTGGCATCTTATGTAATGCTGGCCTTATATATTGAATTCTTCATTTATTTGATTCCAAGATACTTATAAAACAATATTTTAAAAAGATATTTGCTGATGTCTATTTTAGAAAATTTAAAGGGAAAATAATGAAATTAAAAAATTAGATTCCAAATTTACTCCAAAAGCAAATAAGGAAATTTTCTGCTGGTGTTTAACATACAAAAAACCCCTGCCCAAAATGGGAGATCATGAAAAAACACAAAATCATCAATATAGTAACACAACCTAAAGACAAACAATACAACATATAATGATTTACTTTTCTAGATTAAAATATCGCTGAAGGCTACAAATTATCAACTCAATTGGTAAAGACAACAAAGTAGATATTAATTAACTTTCTCCTGTTTAGGAGGGGGGTAGGGGGTGATTATTATAACTTTTTTTGGGGGTAAATATGGTTTTTTTTTCACTCCATTCTCATCCTGGGTTCATCATGAAACTCCTCCTGATCTGTGTGCTCCTCGGAGCAGTTGGTAAGTCCTATGGTTCTTTCCTTTTAAAACATATTGTTAGATTTGATGCAGTTTTATATTCTAATTTTTTCCCGAGTTTTTAAAAAAAAAAATTTTTATTTGTTATATATAATAAAATATATTTTATATATATATATATATATATATAATAAAAAAAATTGGGGTGTTTAAAAATATATATAAACAGTATATAACAAAGTCCATTGTATTTTTTTCAGCTGCTTTTGAGGATGATGACAAAATTGTAGGAGGGTACACCTGTACCAAGAACTCTGTCCCCTACCAGGTCTCCCTGAACTCCGGCTACCACTTCTGTGGAGGATCCGTGATCAACAGCCTTTGGGTGATCTCTGCTGCTCACTGCTACAAGGCGTAAGTTGCTTGTATTTAGTCTGATCTTTCAAACATTCATTGAAGTTAGCAATTAACAATCAGGAACCACCATTTGTAAAGACCTAATCTTAGTTAAATCTCTTTATTAAAAAGTTCTCTCATTACAAAGATAAGCTTTCAACATGTTGGGAACGGTAAATCAAGAAATGTTTCAAATACTTTGCTCTTTTGATTTTTCTCTGGTCAGGAGATAAGAGCTATTTTACCTGAGGGCACACTGGCTTTTCTGGTTACCGTTCTGCTCTCCCCTTCTCTCTCTGCTCTTTGTCTAATCTGAGAGCAGGGAGTGATGTCACCAGGGCAGACGGCAGCTTGAGAACCGTGTTCACAAAGTCACTATACAGCAATGGCACTCCAGATTTGATGCAATGAAATTATAACTTTATTAACAGAAAATGCTCCAGCTCTATAGTGTAAAATTCATATGTGATGTTTTGGTCACCACTTACATACAAAGTTGTCATTCAAAATAAGCAGAAAATATGCAATACTGGCCTGACTTACATAGTATCTGAACAAGAAGGCGTTGGGTGCATAGTGGAAGCAATGATCACAGCATGTAGAATAGCAGAGCTGACATGCTAATCACTGCTATAAAACCACTCACAGCCTAACCCAAGGCTAGGAGTGTGAGTCGAACTGCTTGTGGCTCTGTGAAACAGCATTGTGAGACAACCCTTTTAACTTACATGTTAAATCATTTATTTTCATTTATAGTCCAGGGGGAAAAAATAAAATGACAAAAGAAGCATTTACACTCTGGAACCTGAGGTGGCCCAAAGGACAAGAGAATACAGAAATGGCACAAAATACATGGGCCTGTTGTAGATTTTGCATAGGTTGAAATTCAAGTGTCTATCAAATAAATTATCCTGCCCACAAACATATTTATAGCTGACATTGTTGGGTTTTTTTTAAAAAAAAAGGAAGGTCATGTTACTGATTTTATTTTATTTATCCGATGTACCTAACACAGAAAAAAAAGGGGGTTTTCTATTTAGTCAAACCCCATCCTAATAGGGGGGTGTAGTGGGCTTATAAAACTCACCCCCCCTAGAGATAAACCCAAAAAGCCCCCTTTGACTGAAAATTTTAACAAGCAAATAGGAAGTCATTAAGATCAAAAGCTGAGGGTGGAGCGCTCAGTATTACAGGAGCTAAAATGGAAAGGGGAATTTTCTTTTGGAAAAGTAGAGGAACTGCAGAGGCAATGACTTATAAACTGGAGATTACTAAATTAATGAAGAAAAGTCCTAAAAGAGAAAGTGTTCACTATATGGTTAATGACCTGTTCATCTCTTCTGATGTTAATGGCCATTCTGAGAGATGCCCTATTCCAAGTTTTATTTAGGGCTCCATGGCTGCCTTTTACTTCCCTGGTCGAATTCTTATTCAAGATGCCAGGTCTGTATTATGTGCAGATGGATTGGCAGAATAATACAGAGGATGTCAACAGACTGACATATTTTAATATTTTTGATAAAATTGTACACCCAAATTAAATTTTCTGGATCTTAATGTCCAACGTCATCTTACTGTTTCACACAGGAGCATGCAGGTTAGACTGGGAGAACACAACATCGCTACCAATGAAGGTACTGAGCAGTTCATCAACTCTGCCAAGGTCATCAGACATGGAAGCTACAACTCCAGAACCCTGGACAATGACATCATGTTGGTCAAGCTGGCCTCCGCCGCCACCCTCAACTCCTACGTCAAGGCTGTTGGCCTGCCCCTTTTGGCTGCGCTGCTGCCGCACCACTGTCGATCTCTGGATGGGGCAACACCCTCAGCAGTGGAAGTAAGTCATTATTCATATAAAAATGTTCAGTTTAAATTGATATTCAATGTAAAGCTTCTAGGGGTATGGTATAGTTTATGATCTTTCACCTACTTATTAAGACAATGTATGGTTATTAGCAACAATATGTGTTAAAAATCCATGTCTATTATATATGTATTAAATGTATATTACACAGTAGAATAAGTTATTTTTTCTGCAACTAGAAATATCTTTCCTGTAATTGTTGAGATGCATGTGCTTGTATGAAAACCTGTAAGTTTTGTGCTTTTACATTTGCTAGATTAGTTAACACTTTAGTCATAGTGAGAAATCAATTAATATTGAACCTATTAGGCCTTTTATGTAATATATCCCATACCCATTATTAATTGTTAGTCTGGAAATTAGACTACCTTTTTGGAAGAAAACCTCCATGTCATAGAAATGTGTGTTATGTATTAGGTGCAAAAGGAAAGTGTGTTATGTATAGTATATCCCTGTAACTATGGATTATGTATGCCCCCCTCGCCACAAATCGATTATGTGTATTCCACTGTCCACAAATTGGTCCATTGAGGCATCGTTAACTCTGGTTATCTCCAAGTGGGTTTTTTTTACATGGGGCCTGAAGTTTTCTCTGCTTCAAAGGATGGTCAGACCCTCATCTGTCCATCCAACCTTGACCCCTCTATCCCACGCAACACAAGTTAAAATGGGTCAGTCAAGGGATATATAGAATTAGATATTTCTTGTCCGTCCCCTTTATCACACAATTAGCCAGTCAGGGACAACAAATGACCCCAATGAAGTAATGGGCAGCTCTGAAACTTGAAACAAAATGTCCTACTATAAAAATATGTTTGCAATAGAAAACTGGGTTTACAGCATGGGGTTCAGGCATCATTTGAGCTGCTTTCCAATTTCTTTCTTGCCCCAAGAACTAAGAAGTTTATCTATAATTTGTCTTAGGTATTTTCTGAGATTTCTCCTTTATAACTGTATTGCATGTATGTATGGCATCTTATTTTATCTTTATTTTTGTATTTTGCAAGCACTGTACCTTTTGTAGCTTAAAACTGCAATACGTTTGGTTTTTGAATTCTCTAAGAATGAATAGCCTTGATTATAGTGTTTACCCCTGTCACTGCAGGAGAGCAATGTTTGATTAGAGTATTTTAACCCTGCAAGCGCCAGTGAGCGGTGTTTTGAGGTGTTGAAGTCCTTCCCTCTGATTGATTAATGAGGAAGGTGGTGGCAGCATGTACATTTTGGGGTGCCTGCACTGTGTTGGGGTATCATTTATGCTCAATATGCCGCCTGAGGGGAAGGTGAGTGCAAATAAGATTGAGTGGAAATAAATTAATCCCTTTAGAGTGGCACCCATGTCACGTGCTGGTAAATGTGTATGTGACACTCTAATGATTGCCTAATTTTACATTATGAACCCTATGCAGCACACCACCAATCAGCAGAATGGGAAGTTACTAAGGATTAATGTTGAATACTTCATATCACGCTAACATTTTCAAGTTTTTTTTTTATCTTGTGGAGAGCTAGTGGGGGAAATGTTATGACATGTGGTGTCATAGAGTGGCCACATGTTGCTAATTTGTAGAAACCAAACTTTATGAGATTGATCATGTACCAATAACTTATATCTTTATAAAGCAAAAATCCTAAAATGATCAAGTTTGAGGACAATAAATGGGTGTCCATTAAACAATTAATGTGCTAATATATTATGTTCTTTTATTTGCAGCCAACATGCCCAACCTCCTGCAGTGCCTGAATGCCCCCATCCTGACCTCTGCCCAGTGTAGCAATGCCTACCCAGGAGAGATCACCAACAACATGATCTGTGTTGGATACCTTGAAGGTGGCAAGGATTCCTGCCAGGTATTATATCTTTCTATGTTTATACATTTCACCTACATGATTATAATTTAGAAATTGATACCCAGAAAAAAAGTCATTAGGAACCAAAATTGCTTATATTTTGCAGTTTTAGAAATTTTATATTTAACCCATTTCAATTATTTTCTATTAGTTAGAGACATGTGGTTAATCTATATTGCATATATATTTTTTTTACTCATTATAAAGATCAGTTTATGACATTTATACTACATCAAAAAAAAAAAGAATGAGCAACAACCTAAAAATAGAATATGGTTCCCTTTTCCAATTTATGAGGCATTTGCTAACTGCTCTACCCAGATGACTATTCAATAGAATGAAAAAAAAATCTCTCTCTATTTTCTCAGGGTGATTCTGGTGGCCCTGTGGTCTGCAATGGACAGCTCCAAGGAGTTGTCTCCTGGGGCTATGGCTGTGCCCAGAAGAACAGGCCTGGAGTCTACACCAAGGTCTACAACTTCAACTCCTGGATCTCCAGCACCGTTGCTGCCAACTAAACATCTACTTTATTATAGTTGTTTTATATTTGTATTCTGCTATATATGTTGTCATTCACAATATTTTAGCAGCTAAAATTTTAATAAAAATTTAAACTCATCAACAGATTGTTATTCTATGTAATTTCCTATTGGCCTTATAATGTGAGACATAAGGTGTAGAAATGTAGTCGGGAAGCTGGTAGAGTTCCTGCATCTAGAGGTATTAGCAGCACGAAGAAGGAGATCATGTTACCACTATACACATATCTAGTAGTACTTCCTCACCTTAACTATTGTGTGCTGGTCTGAAAACCTTACCTCCAAACAGAAGAAGGGCTTGCCAAGGTTATTATATAATTTGCCAAACATTATTATATAACAGTTCTTGTACTTAGTCTCCCAATAGTTCTCCTGTACTTTCTGTTTCTAAGGTGATATAATGTGGCTGAAAAGACAGTGAAATCCAGCATCCACAGAAGAGGAAAAAAAGTCAAAGGGGTTCTGCAACAAAGTCATTTCACACTTGCATTATCCAGTTTCAGCTTTCAGTGTGCTCAGAAGGGGCGTATCATGTGACCCAGCAGGCTGACATCACCATGCCTTTCCTCACAGCGTGCTCACTCTAGTCAAACAAAGTTTTTTTTTCATGTAAAGAGCTGTAAGTAGCTACAATATAGCTGAGTGGTTAGAGCTTCTGCTTTCTAACATAGGGTTCCTAGATTCAAATACCTGCAGGAGCCAAACATATGGATGTTTTTTGTCTCAAAACACATACCTGATTGAAGTTTCTTTTTTCTTTATCTGCACTGTTTGACTAATTACAAAGGAGTACAAAGGAAAGGAGTAGAATGAAAGCACCTGAGGTTGAACACCAGCTTAGCAGTGAGTTAGTGTGTATGATTACTAAGCAGGGAAGAGACTGACAGAAGCTGCCTGAGAGGAGAGGTGATGTTTGAGCATGTGTGGCAAGGACTGAAGAGCTCTTGTTTCTGGTCGTATCCTCTGAAGAATGAGCTGTACACTATGGATCACTAAATAGTGAGGCGATTTTTGTTGCATCCCCTCGTTTCGATAGTCATATCGGGAATTTTCTAACGATTGATAAACGATAAACCGATTATCGCCGATGACCATTAAAGTCTAAGGAGAGGAACAACACCTTCATTCTTACACCCAAACAGTGGAGAAGCTGGAATTAACATCCACAACAGTCAAAATGGATACGTGCTACATCTTTTGGCAACACACCTTAGGTTATAAAAGCCACAGAAAAAAAATCACACACCATTCATTCCCTTTTTTTCCAACCTGCCCCTTTTACCCATACCACAAATTAAAAAGTGCCAGAAGGTAGTAATGATTTGAACCATCATTTTACTTGAACGGACATTGAATATCCCTGTCCTGGAATGCAGCATGAGCCCCAAACCTGCTGAGCACAAATTTTCTGTAGTTTTAGAGCTATGTGGGACAGTTTGGCGGTTCAGGCTCCTGTGCTGAGCACTATTCTCTGTAGTATAGAGCTATGTGTACAGTTTGGCGGTGTCAGGCCCTGTGCTGAGCACTATTCTCTGTATAATAGAGCTATGTGTACAGATTGGCGGGGTCAGGCTCCTGTGCTAAGCACTATCTTTTTGAGTAAGAGCTA
>JAODAL010070374.1:0-15949 GCA_025379985.1 Phyllomedusa bahiana | reverse complement strand
CGTAATACGGCAGGAGTGCGCCAATTACGGGCTGAATCCGCCCCTGGTAACTACGGTATCCAATTTTCTCATAGGAACTATGGATTACGTCTCCTCCCCCCGCTCGGCGAATACGGCGAGGGGGAAGGGGGGGGGGGGGGGAAATAAATTCACGCACTTTCTGCGGCGTATACGCCCCGCAGCAGGATTGTCTATGGGCCGGCTTGGTGCCGGCCCCCCGCTCCCGTCCCGGCCACACGGCGTAACTGCGGGGCGTAATTACGTCCCGCAGTTAAGCCGTGTGAACATAGCCTAAGAGGTGTAAATCTTCTATTCCTCCTTCTATCGAAGATTGGTACAATGAAATCAATTTTATATGTCGAATGGAGGAATTGGGGGCCCACTCCGCCGCTCAACTACTTCGGTTTAATAAATTGTGGTTCTATTGGTTCACGTTCAAGTCTTCCGCCTCTTATCTGCTATCCTAGGGGCGGGACCCTTGGGACGGGCGGGTGCCCTTCGCATTGGATGGGAGTCTGCCTGGATTCTCTCTCATGGCTGGAAGGCCGCCCTCAGGTGGCGGAATCGGTTGCTGGCGTATTTTGGACAAGGCTGTGACCTGTGTGTATTCTACGTGCTGTATTACTAATCTTTTCCCCTTATTTGTTGTCTGTTGTCAGTCCTCCCCCCCTCCATGTCTCTGTTTGTTTGTTTGTTAGCTACTTTAGGCTTCAATTGCTTTTTTAGCAGGAGTTTATTTGAGGTGTGCACACTTATTATGCAGAGTCAAATTTTTTACATTTGCAATTGTATGCCTTATTTTTGGTACTGATATTGCTGAGCCTGTTTATGGACAGCTCAAGTAAAATTGTGACTTACTGCTATGTATTGTTTCTTACAAACTTTGTATGGTTTTTCATATACTTTGAATTGCATGGTCTTTGCTTTATATGCTTTGTTTTACATTTTCTACTTCAATAAACTTCCTCTCGTAATTTAAAAAAAAAAAAAAAAAGTTATGGCTCTGGGAAGGCGAGGAGGGAAAAACGAACGTGTCAACAACAAAAAACCCAAAGTCCTAAAAGGGGATGTATCGCTTCATCAGTTTGGCTGTTCCATTGTGCTCTTCAGCTTCTAAGCTCAAATCCAAGGGCGTTTGTTCCCCTCCCAGCTGGGTGTTTCTTAACCAAAGGGATTACATCATCCCCCCTTTACTGTTCATGTTGGCTCTGTCTGTCCCCTCCACCCCCCCCCCCCCCCCGGTCACTGTGTCTCTCTCGAAGAGCTGTTTACATACCACAGGCTTGTATTCATGTTACAAATGAATCCATTCTTGTATAAACTCCTCCAGAGCTGTGCAGAGTGAAGTGCTCTCGGCCCCTGATGCTCCTTCTATGTTTAGGCACAGTCCCCACAAATTTTGCTGTTTTTCTGAATGTGGAAGCCCTGCAGTGTTTTCTCTTTTTTCTTCTGGCTGTGCAGAGTGAAAATGTGACGCTCCCTTACTTTGAGTGAGAGGCAGGAATGCAATACCCAACCGGGGGCCGAACTGAATGTAAATGAGCTCTCAGCTAGTGAAATGCAAGGAGGAGGAATCTGACCAGGACTGGAGATCAGTGTAAACAGAAGATAAGAGATCCGTTGATAAGACAGCTTTGCTAATGACAGCCAATTGCAAATTTGCTTGTATTCACTGTCCCCTTAAGGGCCGTTCACACAGCTTATTGCAGAACGGATTGCAGCCGTATTGCGCGCCGTACTGCGCTGCAATACGGCTGGAATCCGTCCCAGCCATTACGGTAATCCACAGTTCTCATAGAGAACTCTGGATTCCGTCTCTCCTCCCCGCTCGGCGAATCCGCCGGGTGGGGAGAAAGTGAACACATTGATCGCGGGATGGGGGCGGGGGGAGTGGGCAGCCCGCCGGCCCCATTACATGCATTACTCGCGGCGTGTATTCGCCACAGTACTCATATTCACTTATCTCCCCGCGCGTACAATACGATCGTAAAAATGCAGCTGCATGTGAAAGCACCCTTTGGGTATGTCACATGGCGTGTTGGACCCGATTTTGGATCAGTTTTTAGATCCGTGTTTCGGACCCAAACGCATCTAACAATGTGCAGTGTTATTTACATTGCTTTCTATGTAAAACACGCATCGGCGTTCAGGCAAGTGATCGTCGATGCGTGCTTACTTGTGTCAGTCAGCGCCATTCTAAGAATTGACATTGTCAATTTATGATCCAAAAGAAGCAGCAGGAACCCTATTTAAAACTAAAGGGTGTGATCCTGCTGCATCCAACATGCATCCAAACACACAGCTGCATGTTGGATGCGTTTTGGATCCGATGGAGCTGCGTTTTTGGATGCGATTTTCGGATCCAAAATCGCCGTATGAACATACCCTAAAACACACAACGGCGTTCAAACGAGTAAATCGCTGATGCGTGTTTACTTGCGTCTTTCGGATCCGTTCAAAAAATTGACAAGCCAATTCCTGATCCAAAAGACGCAGCAGACACTCTATTTAAAACTATAGAGTGTGTGTATGCTGCAGCCAAAGCGCATCCAAACATGCACCTGCGTGTTGGATGTGTTTTGGAGCCAATTGATGCAGCGCTTTTGGATGCGATTTGTGGATCCAAAATTCCATGTGAACATAACCTTAGAGTGAAAATCTGATGTCGGTTTAGGTAACATTTATAAAGGAAATTCCAAAGGGTTCAAACTTTCAAGCACCACTGTAAACCTCAAAATTTTCCTCTCAAGTCATATGCCACGAGGTGGAGACTGAAGACCTGCAAACATACGTCTAGTATCTCGACAAGTACCTATTACTCTGTCACTAACATCGGCGCCAACCAATCAGAATGCAGGCTATTACAGAACCTAGAAGAGACCCTGCATTCCTAAAGATTACATTTGGACAGAAGGTTTGGTTACCCGACTGTGGACCGTCATGATTTTTTTCCCACTGGGAAAAAAAAACAGAAAAAACACATTCCCTTAATACTTTGTCCTATTTGAACTCTCTAAGGGGCAAACAAATATTTTAAACATGAGAAAAAAAATTTAAGATTTCGAGGCATCTCTTTTGACTCTAATGATTCTCCTTTATTTCATTCTTGATTAAAACTGCATCTTTCAACCACAATCTCCCTCTTACCAGTACATGTGATTTAAAGACCAAACAAAAATAAAAGAAAAATGTAAATAAAATCTGCTGTAAGACACACAATGTTAATCCCCGAGAACAACATCAACCTATTTATCATATATTTATTTTTATAATGTCCCTCTCGGTTTAGTGTGCCTGAAAGGGGTTGTCTCACTATATTGATTCATCTCAGTCCTGTTTTCTCGGTATCATTTTTAGTTCAGGGGCATGTTTACTGAATGAAAGCAATGACATATCATACAATCATAAGCTAGGTTACACATGGCTTTCTGCTCTTGGACTAGTGTTACTCTGAAAGGTTATGTTTAAGCTACTTAAATAGGAGGGCAGTGAAGAGGCACCATAAAGCTATAAGGAAATAAATATCTAATATAATGATAAAGACAGCAAAGCTGGAATCAGAAAGGCAGATTGCAAAAAAAAAAAAAAAAAAGTAAAGCTAACCCCAAAATATTTTTCTTAAAAAAAGATTAAAACTGAAAATGTTGGCCCTTTGAAATGTAGTGAGGGAAATATTGTGAAGGGCGATGAGGAGAAAGCAAACCTATTAAGCAATTTTTTCTCCACTGTGTTTACTAAGGAAAATTATCTTCCTGTTGAATGGCAGAGGGATTAGGTAAACTCCACCTTAAAAGTTTGTCTAACCCAGAAGAAGTGCGGGCTCCCCCTTTAAAAAAAATTAAAAATAGACAAATTCCCAAGGACCTGTTTGGAATACCCCCAAGGTCCAAAAGGGAGTTAAGTAAAAATGATAATGGGCCCCTTTTTTTAAATTTTCATGGACTGAAAATTAACAGGGAAATGCCCCAAAGGTTTGGGGGCGCAAGGTAAATGTGGTGCCAATATTAAAAAAGGGGCCATAAAGTGATTTTTGGAAAAACTATGGGCCGGAAAGTTTAACCTTTTAAAAGGAAAAATTGTTTAAATTTTTTTCCCAAAGAAAACCGGATATCTCACGAAAATAAATGTATAACTTTTCCAGCAGGGGTTTTTGAAGGATGGGCCCCTGTCAGTTTTCATCACCCTTCTATGGGGGTGGGGGCATTTGATGTTATAAAATCTAGTTTTTTTTTTTAAAAAGCATTTGAAAACTGTGCCAAAATTAAAAGGTTGGTAAAAAAAAGGGAGAATTTTGGGACTGGGGGGAAAATGTGTGCAGGTGGGTAAAAACTGGCTCAGAGTTTGAAAACAAAGGGGGGGGTAATTAAGGTGCATACTCGACTGGCCCCTGTTACTAGTGGGGAAACCACAGGGCCCCAGTATTGGGCCCTATCCTTTTAAAACATTCTCATTAATGATCTTACAAAAGGATTGCACACAAGAATATCGATCTTTGCAGATGTTTTCTGACTCTTAAAGTAATCAACACAAAAAGAGGAAAAATGTGTTTTTTACAAAGGGTTTTGGGTAAGTTGGAGGACTGGGGAGAGAAATGGCAGATTAAAGGGTTTTAAAACAATAAAAAACAAGGTTATCACAAGGGAAGGAAAAATCCATTTTAATGATTACTTGTTTTAAAAAAAGGGAAAAACCCCCTGGGAAAAAAGTGACATGGAGAAGGGTTTTGGGAAACCTGGGGGACAGTAAAACCTTTAAATTTTGCACCATGTTTTGGCAAACACCCGCCAAGGGAAACAGGATCCCTAGGGGTATTAAAAGGGGGGATAAAAATGCCCCAAAAGATGAGAACATCCCTTTACCCTTATCAAGCCACTGGTCAACCCACATTTGGAAAAAAGGGGGAAATTTCAGTTTTGGGCAAACCCGTGCACAGGAAAGACATTGTGGAGCTTGAACAGTACAAAGGCGGGCAACAAAAATAATAAAAGGACTGGGTGGACTGCAATACCCAGAAAGATTATCAAGATTAGGGTTATTTAGTTTAGAGAAAGACAGCTTCGGGAGGGGGACACAATAAATATATTAAAGGTCAATATAGAGATCTCTCCCAAGATCTATTCATAACCAGGACAGTATCCAGAACAAGGGGGCATCCTCTACACCAAGAGTAAAGAACATTTTTTACATAGGCATAGAAAGGGATTCTTTAATGCAAGAGCAGTGGGACTGTGGAACTATCTGCCAGAGGAACTTATCATGGTGAATTCAATAAGAGTTGAAAAAGGGTCTGGATGCATTTGTAGAGCATAATAATATAACAAGTATGTTTACATGGCATAATTGTGGGGCGTATTTCAGCGCGTAATTGCGCTGCAATACGCCCGAAATGCACTCCGCAATTACTTTAATTTATAGCTCTCATAGAGCCAGCAAGTACTTCTAAAACACCTGGCATATTGTCAAACAACAGTCATAGTATCTTGAGTCAGCTCACCTGGTATGTGCATACTGGGGGAACGCCCGGACCGGCTGAAAGGAGCCACAATATAATGAAAAGAAAGCTGTGTAATTGTAACACAAATTCAAGTGAGACCTCCGCAGTCAGTTAAAAACTGTTCTGTATTCTATTATATCCAAACGTTTAAAATCCAAATAACATCATGCAGTGATGTATCGCATCATGTCGACGCGTTTCGGAACATTAGCTACTTATTCATGACATAACAAATCAAATAACATACATCCTTTAAATATGTCAGTAAAGCTTACATGATACAGTCACTTGACAAGTTCACGTGACACCTTACCACGATATATCCTACATAAAACAACATAACAATTAAAACCACATCAGGTGTTATGGTCGCTATATAGACGACCTGCTCCTGGTGTGGAGGGGGAACAAAAGAGGAGGCCATCTTATTTGGAGATTATATTAACAACAACAATATTAATCTTAAATTCACAATTGAGTGGCAAAATACCACTGTAAATTTTCTAGATGTAAAACTAATAGGGAACAACACAAATATTGATATACTCCCATATAGAAAAGACATGGCCAAAAATTCTATATTGCATGCAAGTTCTAACCATCCAGGACATGTCATAAAGGGTGTTCCAACCGGAGAATTAATAAGAAATAAAAGAAATTGTTCAGTTCAAGAATCCTTATTGGATTCTCAGAGAGAAGTCTGTATGAGATTGGAGAATAGGGGTTACCCACGGTGGTTACTTGATCAATCCATTAAAAAAGTAAATAGTATTCCTAGATCTGAATTATTAAAAAAGAGAAAAAGGGTATGCCCCCCAACACTGAGGACACACGTAAAACAGTTACTTTTGCTACTACATTTAGCCCACAATATAAAGAAATTTGTGATATCACTAAAAAATATCTTCCACTACTCATGACACAAGAAAATATGAGGAAGGTGGTTATGGGCAATATTAATTTTGTAGCTAGAAAGGGACAATCATTAGGATCTCTATTGTCCTCCAGTTATTTTTCTTCAAGTCAAAACTCAAGTAAATCTTATTGGTTATCTACACATGGATCATATAAATGTGGACATACACAATGTATTACATGTAACTATATGGATTGCTCCAAACAATTTGCATCTATGTCAAAAGATGAAACGTTTCAAATGAACTCATACATTAATTGTAACACAAAATTCGTAATTTATTTAATAACGTCACATATTTAGAGTTCAATATGTAGGCTGCACCTCTACTTCATTAAAGGTGTGTATACGCAGACACTTATCAGATATACAAAAACCTTTACAAGTGGGAATTTCTATGGCCACTAGACACTTTATTGAAGCGCACCATGGAGATACATCAGGCTTTAAAGTACAAGGAATAGAAAGGGTTCACAAACCATAAAGAGGTGGAGACTACAGAAGGAAATTGCTCGCAAGAGAGGCATGGTGGATCTTTAGACTAGGTACGAGATGTCCGCTAGGTCTAAACAAAAGATACGACATAATGTGTCATTATTAACATGTATTGATGTATCTGTTTTTTTGGTTTTAATTGTTATGTTGTTTTATGTAGGATATATTGTGGTAAGGTGTCACGTGAACTTGTCACGTGACTGTATCATGTGATCTTTACTGACATATTTAAAGGATGTATGTTATTTGATTTGTTATGTCATGAGTAAGGAGCTAATGTTCCGAAAATCACTGCATGATGTTATTTGGATTTTAAACGTTTGGATATAATAAAATACAGAACAGTTTTTAACTGACTGCGGAGGTCTCGCTGGACTTTGTGTTACTACGGCACAGCTTTCTTTTCATTCTAACCTGGCATATTGTGGCGCGCACCGCGTATGTGTGAACATACCCTTAGGTGCGTTCCCACGGCAGATACCTGACCGGTATTTGTTCTGTTTTGCGGCTGTCCCCACGGTCGTGGTGGGTTGGGGGGGGCAACTGCTTTTCTCCGCGATGAGCGGAGAAAAGCCCTCCCCCTTCACAAAAAAAGATTCCATTTGAAAACCGGACGGAAGATTGTGCTTGTAGAATGCTTTGCGGGCGGACAAACCGCCCGACAGAAAACCCATGCAGTGGGGACTGCTGCACGGGTTTTCCATAGAGCACCATTGTGCCCATTTTCGGCCGATTTTTCAGGCAGTCTGCAAAACCGCAAACCGTTTGAAATACCAGCCAAAAACCCATGCACTGGGGACATGCCCTTATAGTGGCTAGGATTCTGGAGAAGGGTCGTTGATCCAGGGATTTATTTTGATTGCCAGATTGGAGTCGGGAAGGAATTTTTTCCCTAAAATGAGGACAATTGGCTTCTACCTCATGGAGGGTTTTGCCTTCCTCTGGATCAACACAGTAGGACAATAGGTTGAACTTGATGGATGTATATCTTTTTTCAGCCTTACAAGCTATGTAACCCACAGCAGACAAAAGCCATAGTAGGACTTTGCATAACCTACATGTTTTAAACAGCATGTTTCCAGCAGATTTAATTTTAGGCTATGTCTATACAGCAATGTTAAAATGCCGCTCAAAATCCAACCAAATTTTAACATTGCTGGACCACGTTTTTTGGTGCAAATTTGCACTAAAAACCGTAGTCTGATTTGCCATCGGCTCCGTACATTGAACGTACAGAAATGAAATGGCAATCCGGAATATGTGACATGTTTTAAAATCTGCTGGATTTCAAAACCGATCTGAAAAAATCCATGCTGTGTGGACTACAGCACAGATTTTTTTATTGCGGTCTATGCAGTACTGGGAAAACTCAGATCTTTGCCGGATTCTAAATATTGAATCTGCCGAAAATCTGTGCTGTGTACACATAGCATTACAGTTTAAATCATGCCCTTACACGGGTATTCCCAAATGTTTCTGAAAGCAGGAAAGGGTCACAAAATATCGATTGATCACCCTGATGGATCCCCCCCCACACACACCCCACATGCCAGTCCACCATGCTGATCCATGTTTACTTGGCTACTGCTATGGCGTGTCAATCACTGACTGAACTGCAGTGGGCTAGTGGGTATTATTATTATTTTAGAGCGTCCTTGGTTTCAAAGCGCTGTACATTCAGGTTGCATACATAACATAGGTCAAACAAGTACAAAGGTGAAAAAATAATAACTAACAACTGGTACAGGAGAGAGGTCCCTGCCTGTGAGGGCTTACAGTCTACCAGCACATCAACATAGGAACCAAGTAAACTCTAACCAGAATGGGGATCCCTCAGGTGAGTAATGGATGTTTTGGAAGTTTGTGGGAATCTCAGTTATGTGGAGAGGTTAAAAGAATTAGGGTAAGTTCACACGGCTTATTTTGCTCTAATACGAGCAAAATGCGCCCCATTAATTACAGTAATCATTAGTTCTCATGAGGGCTGTGGAGTCGGTGCCTATTTAGCAGGAGTCGGAGTCGTCATAAAAGGGACCGACTCCCAAAATATATAATAAGTTGGTCCAGTTAGTTCGATGCAGTGCAAAGAGCAAGAGGAATTGGGTCCGGCCAGTGTTACTGCTTCCATATCTTCAGCCTCATCACATGAGGAGTGTAATTGATGACATGGAGGAGTCAAAGTGCTGTCCCAGGGGAAAAGATTC
Source organism: Phyllomedusa bahiana (assembly GCA_025379985.1). Lineage (NCBI taxonomy): Eukaryota > Metazoa > Chordata > Amphibia > Anura > Hylidae > Phyllomedusa > Phyllomedusa bahiana. Next base: position 6,840 of record JAODAL010070374.1, on the reverse strand, counting down.
TGCTCCCATGACAAACAGAGTTCAGTAAAATTTTTCACCTGCTTTCAAAGAAGTAGAAGAGTTCAACCAATCATCAAAACTGACTGTGGCTGAGGCAATTCCTTTATACCCTGACATTGTTAGAGATGTTGCCCCTGTGGTCACCGCTTTGCCCCCAACCCAAGTTAGTGTACAGAGGCCATTCTCTAGCCTGGAAATAATGAGATCAGATGTGAGGTCATGTATGCAGGATCTAATGGAGGCAATACTATTTCTCAGAACAAATTCAGAGACTCCACAAATGTTCCTGCAGTGTTTTGCATATTTACAATTTTTTTTGTGTTCTAAAGTCATATCCAATAATTATATTTTACACTGACAAGCAAAATGGTAACAATGTTCTGACTTTGTGACTTTCAGGCTCCATATCTCACCATCCACTACAGCTTTGCACATGAGGCTGCTGTAATTTTATATACAGTCATCTTACATATCTTATACATAAATTTGACTTGCAAGTATTTATCATCTGTTGAGTTCTGCAGATTCTTGTCATGTAACTGCATTGTTACTGTTTTGCTCCTAAAAATCTAATTTTTATTATTTTGTTAGTATTTGGGAAATCCACCTTTGATTTTCAGCTCTGCCTGAATCCTTCTGGGCTCTGAATCAGATTCAAGCATATCTTGATTAAAATCTGATCCCAGGTCTCTTCTACACATTCCCAATATTGGTGCAGATTGGACTTGGATACAAATACAGCTTTTTCTTCAACTCTACCCACAAGTGTTCAAAAGATCAAAACATTGTTACCCTTTTACTTGTCAGTGTCTGTTCTACCTAAATAGCTTGATAACTGTATCATAAGGTGATAAACAGCTGGATGTTACCATTTTACTACAGTAAGGTTATCACTTAAACATGCGCCATGTATGAGGGAGTCAGGAGTCAGAGTTGGGAGTCGGAGGTTTGGGAAATTGAGGAGTCGGAGTCGGGGCTTTGGCTTGCCGACTCCACAGCCCTGGTTGTCATAGAGCACTATGGATTACGCCTCCTCTCCCCGCTCGTACAATACGATCGTATTGTACACGTGGGGAAATAAGTGACATGTCACTTATTCGCGGCGCCCCGCAATTAAGCCGTGTAGACATACCTTTAAACTTATTTGGTCTTGAGAAGAGACATCAAAGAGGAGACATGATTCAGTTTTATACCCAAATAAATCGCCCCTCCAAACACCTGCTTCATGTGAAACCCTCTAAAAACTAAATGGGTCACTTCCTTCATCTGGAACAGCTTCCCACAGCAGAAACAGCTGAGGGCTTCTAAAATGGTTTAGACGGGTGCTTGTAACAAATATTAGTGTTCCCACAAAGGAACATCAAGTAACAGGTCCACTTCCGGCTGTCCTCCCCATTCATTGTTATAGGAGTTCTGAATACAGCCATGTAAGTGTGCTTGAATATAGTTGGAACTCCCATATAAATGACTGGGGAGGACAGCCACAAGCGCTGCCCTCGTTATTCTTCAACACAATCAGCTCTTGGCTATCTACATTAACACATTACCTAAAATTAGTCAAAACATCCCATTAGTGGCTACAAAGACAAAGAATTCTTGTTCTGACTGGTGATCCAATTGCCACTTGGGATCAGGAGCTAAATGTTTCCTTTAAGGGCATATTGGTTCATGACTTATTGGTTTCAGATTTCTACACTTAGGGTTTATTCACACGGCATATTTGCAGGGTGAACCAAGGGGTGTAATTGCGCTGCAATATGCCTGAAGTATTGCATTGAGTGCTATGATTTTCAGATGTATACCCCAGCACGTACTGAGCACTGGGAGAAAGAAGTGACTTGTCGCTTCTTTCTGATGCTTATGTACCAGGGAAAGTGGGGGTCAACATGAGCACTGTGGAAGTACACCGTGGCCAGTGCATGCTTTCAAACAGCCGGCGTGTAGCGGCACGCACAGGTTCCTGCCGCTATACGCCTTGTGAATACAGCCTAAAGGGAGAAACAAATGTCTAAAGTTACCTATGTCCCTCCCGATCATCCACACTTCCTGACACCTTTGGGTGAACATACAGCTTTTATAACTGTACTATGTAATGTGCTCCCCCCCTCAGTTGGCATTATTTTCCTATAATATCCATTGATCACAGAATGTACTGTAGCTTGCTGCAGATTTGCAGCCCAGATCTGCCATTAAGGTGGTCAAAACCACATAAGGACACATCTAACCTGTATAAATGTCTACTGCATTAACCACAGAAGGAGATTCTGCAGGGCGACCAGAAGAACAGATTGACTTATCATATAGGTCAAAGTGCAGTGGGAAGGTCCCAGGCAGGTGGTGTGCATGCAATTTGGCATAATCTCTGTGCCTTGTGGGATAAGCTTATATTGAATACCACCAAGGTAAGATGCAGCAGCTCTGTACCCATATGTGCATGCATCTACACTCAATAGAATATTGTGCACACATGAAGGAACAGGCCCGCAGGGCTTATGAGCTGAGAGGAGGTAACCAGTGATAGCCAAGAATATTTCAACCCCAATGACAAACGTGAGAAACCCACAAGCTAGGCAGTAAACGCCCGTCAGCCCGGACACAAAGCACCCCCACACAAGCATCATGGAGGACACACAACACAAGCGCGCAGCCACAGCAGCCTCACCCACACTCTGCTCTTCTCAGCTGCTGTCTTTGTACCCGGAAGCCGAGGTCACAGGCTGCAGCCAATAAGGGGCTCGGGGCGGGGCTTAGCCTTGACGCTCGGCGATAGGAGTGACCTTTGGTTCCTGGCAGAGCTGAATGAACTGCATTCAGTATAGAAGACTTGACGTGAACTGTTTAAGGTGAACAAGTGCACTGGTACCGCGTGGAAATGGCAGAATGCGCTGTTATACACATTTCCACTGCACTAGTGGTGTGTAAATAGCCCATAGACAGTCATTGTGTCTCATTTTATGGGTATGCCCATAATGGCATTGATGGCGTATTCACATCCTAAGGCCTCCTCTCTAATCTGCACCACACAGCTTTATGATCGCATTTTTGCCGCTTTTAGTATTTTAAAAGCACTGAAAATCTGATCGTTCGTGCGGCCCCATAGACGGCAATAGAAAAGACGAGTGTAGTCTCCACAGCTCATCTGGTCTATGAGCGGCACCGGCGTATTATACAACATGTATAATATGCCGGCGCTTTAAGTTTTCTTGGCGTCTTCCCATACAATACAATTGTATGGGTGATGTCAAAAAAACAAAATGTGACAAAAACTCCGGCCCTGCATCGAAAAAAAACGTCCGTAAGGCGTAGCTAGAACGTTTGCTGCCCGGGGCTGTCCCTAAATTTGCAGCTCTATTTTACAGATCACACCACACTTCTCAGGACACACCGCTTTTTTGATTCATCCCACCCAAAAATCATAATTGGGACTTACTATATTCTCACTATAGTCTAAAAATCAAAACCTTTTTATTTTTCTGCTCATGAAACTGGCGGGGCTTTTTATTTGCAGGATAAGCGTAAATTCACACGGCATATTTTGGGACGCATTTCGCCATGTATTGAGAGCGTACTGTGCTCAAATGCGAGCAAAATGCGCCCCAATCATTACAGCAATCCACAGTTCTCATAGAGAACTATGGATTACGCCTCCTCTCCCCGCGTATACAATATCGTATTGTACGAGCGGGAAGATAATTGACATGTCATTTATTCACGGCGCTTATGCGCCGCGAGTAATGACGGTCTATGGGCCGGCGGGCTGCCAGCCCACCCTGCGCCCGGCATAATTGCTGGCCGTACTGTACGCTGTGTGAGCTAGCCCTAAGATTTCATTGATTTTTTTTAATCACTTTTCGTTTAGTGATAAAAAAGGAAAGAGGCGTAGCTAAAGACTCGTGGGCCCTGGTGCAAAACTGCAGCTTGGACCCCCGTCCCTCAGACTACGGCTGTGGACCACTACTTTTCAACAACAGGTTCCTTACTTGGCATGATGGATGTCAGGGTGATAGGTGTGGGTTTGGATCCGTCTTTCGGATAGCAGTGTAGCAGTGTATTTTACATTGCTTGTAATGTAAAACATGCGTGGCGTTCAGACGAGTGATCGCCAATGCATGATTACTTGCGTCTTTCAGATACGTCTTTCGGATCAGTTCAAAGAATTGACATGTTAATTCTTGATCTGAAAGACGCAGCAGATGCCATATTTAAAACTGTAGGGTGCGATCCTGCTGCAGCCAAAACGCATCGAAACACACACTGGATTAAAAAACGTGGTGTGAACATACCCTAACAGAAGAAAATTCATTTCAAAAGGGGCAAAAGAAAACAAAGTTGTACAACCAAAGTGTCTGTTCTGTCTTGTCCCCCTTCCTACCCAAAAAAATATATATTTTGTGACCTGAACAGGAAATAATTGTGCCTTTGCTTTTTGGTTTAATTTTTGTTGGAGTTTACACTGAACAGTTTAGTTGACATGTTATCTGTATTTGACCAGCCAGTACGTTGACAAGGGCTAAAAAAACCATCACATGATCACTGAATGTCACCACTATGTAGCGTCTAATACCACCATAATATTACTGGCCAAACCAGTATACCAGGAGCAATAATACCAATAAAAACAATATAAAAGATCAAATAATATCACACCATCATGACCACATATCACCACAATACAGAGACTAAGACCACTATTATGACCATACAGTGGTAGATACCAGTTGTACACAGGCTCTGCAGACTGTATATTACCACCATGTAGTGACCATATAGTGGTAATTACCATTGTACACAGGCTCTGTAGACTATATATTACCACCACACAGTGACCATATAGTGTTAGATACCAGTTGTACACAGACTGTATATTACCACGACACAGTGACTATACAGTGGTAGGTACCATTTATACACAGACGCTGCACAAATAAGTGATTACAGTGCAGTTACATCCATGGACTCAAAGGACATCTGATGAGTTGTTCTCTTTCCCTTTACTTTCTTCATCCCCTTCAGACCATCATGACATCTTCTCCTGGCCACAACTCGTTCCTGCAGAATTTACCACACAAACATATTCGGGCCAGTCTCCACGGCAAGGTTTTCAGTCGGATTTACAGATAGTTTTCAGATGTGAAAACCTTCTGTAAACCGACTTTCAATCTTTTACATTTGAAAACCTTCTGTTAACCAACTGTCAACCTTTTACATAGACTTAAATAGAAATTCCGTGCCGTAGTTCACACTGCATGGATTTTCTGTCGGATGTTTTATTTTTTACACAACTGGCGTAACGAAAAACTTAGAACATGTTCATTCTTCTGCCCGTTTTTCGGGCAGAACATGAACAGTTCAATGTGAAGGGGTTCGGATGAATCCGAAAAGCGCAGACAAAATTCACCCCCTTTCATGCCAAAAAATGATAAAATACCGGTTGGATAATACCACCGGTATTTTGTCATTGCCGTGTGACCACACCCTTAGATTTCTCACTTTTCCAGCATTTCTCTACCAGTTCCCACCTTTGTAAAAACTTCCCATCAATAGCACCCCAAATGGTCCCACACAGTAATTGTACATAAAACATTGAAAGCGCCCCCAGCCATTATATGGCCCTCAGTTGTGCCACCAGTAGGTAGGGGCAGCCCCCCCCCCCCAAAAAAAAAACAATTAGGCAGGCTCTTCCCTTTAAGTAGGTAAAGACCCCCTTCAATATAGGGCTCTCTCTAGTAGGTAGTTAAATAGATAGAGCCCCCTCTAGTAGATGGCTAGGTTGATAGAGCCCCTCTATTAGATAGGTAAGTAGATAGGCCCCCTCTAGTAGGTAGGTAGGTCGACAGGGCCTCTTTTAGAAGACAGGAAGGTAGATACCCTCTCTAGTAGGTACAGGCTCGTACTGGCCCACATAGGAGTTGGTGAAACTTTCACACATAGAAGGCAAGTGGCTAGATGTTAATTCATCTTGACACTTGCCTTCACTGTCACTTCTCCCTACCTCACACTGGCCCTGTTATCTTAGTATTCACTGTCCCTCCCTGTGTCCCCCCTCCTCCTCCTCCTCCAAAGTAATTAAAACTGAATGCAGCAGTAAATAAAAAAGAGTAGTGTGAGAAACAGCAGCGGTCGGCCCTTCTTTTCCCTTCCTTGACCCACCCTGCATTTTGAGTTAACATGGCCACAGTTAAAGAGTTTCTCTCGGAAAAGACGAAAACTAAATAGATAAACTACATGTCAGAATGAAAAAAATTCAGAAAATACATTTAATTAGATAAGTTTGTTTACTTTGGGAGCTAACCGTTATAGAGAAACAAAATGGCTGCTGGGATCCTTTCTCTGCAGGAAAAAGAGGAAGTATAGGAAATAGGATATGTTCTGTGAGTTCCTGTTTAGGATGACTGACACAACTGAGCTGAACTGACAGACTTGTGGTATGATGGACGGCTCTGCAGAGTGGAAAGGAGACTGAGGGCTGTACACACATGTATATGTATAAATTTGGTGTGGATAAGTACATAGAATCTATAGCTCAGCTGGGAGAAAGCGGCTGTTGTGGGAAATGTAGTTGTCACACAGCGCGCCTAGTAACTGTAGGTCCGACCAGTAAGAGGAATGATCTAACATGGCAATAATATGCGATATAACTGCATCTGTAAGTCGTTCACACACTGGATTGTGACAGGTAGTTACTGCTTATCTTTAGTATTACTGCATTATATGCAGTGGCGTAGCTATAGCGGTCGCAGGGGTCGCACTTGCGACCGGGCCTCTAAGCTCAGGGGGCCCCGCGCGCCTCCCTCGCCACACTGCTCTAGCTGCTGTACTCATGGATAGGTCACAGAGCCA
>JAODAL010070373.1:0-15949 GCA_025379985.1 Phyllomedusa bahiana | reverse complement strand
CAATTCCTTAAAGTAAATGATGGTTCATTTTCATACTGCTTCTGCACTTTTTAATTTGTGGGTGATGCAGGTTTAAGGGTCATGCTGTGGTACAAGACAGGGATAGTGAATGGTGTGTGACTTTTTTTCTGTGGCTTTTATAGCCTAAGTGTTGTGCCTAAGATGTAGCAGGTATCAATTTGACTGTTGTGGCTGTTAATTCCAGCTTCTCCAGCCCTGTTTGGGTGTAAGAATGAAGGTGTTGTTGCTCTCCCATAGACTTTAATGGTCATCGGAGATGATCGACTATCGACTATCGAAAACCTTATCGATGGTGGCCGACTATCGACTATCGATCGATGTCGATAGCCAACGTAATCGCTCAATACTAGTCATGACAAAGCAGCCACTGAATTTAATGGTTTGGTAAAAGTATTTTCTACATAAAGTGACATATTAGGTTTATAAAAATGGGGCTCTGTCAGGTAGGTCAAAACAGGTTCCATCGATAAGAGGTTAAGATTTGGTTCAATGTCAGATTTATTCCGAATTGAAGTGATTCCATTTTGGAATATAATTTTGATACCATTTTGGAATAGATGTAACAATTTTCATGTCTGGATTTGTTTTTCATTTATGCTGTTCAGAGTATGGTATAAATTCTGTTATATCTCAATAGATCAGACTTTTACGGATGCGATGATACTAATTATGTGTAACTTATTTTTTAAATTATTTGTAAAATGTCAAATGGGGGTGATTTCAACTTTTAATATTTTTTTATTTTATTTTTTACTTTTTCTTACACTATTACTTTCAGTTCTCTTAGTGTATTTGACCACTACGGGGCACGATTATCAGTACACACTTCTGCTTCGTTGGGTGACATTTCCAATTAGCTGCCAACACCAGCTTCCTATGTAGCAGACTTAGCTACTAAGCTCGCTACATAATACGTTACCGGCACATATGTCCTGTGTCAGGAAGGGGTTAAAATAAAAAAAAAACAAATAAGAAAGGTATATGCTTTGGAAGAACTTAGCTTGACCAAAGTCTTGGTCAAGTCAGAATTTTGAACTGAATCAAACTTGACCAAATCAGAGTACTGATCTAAAAGGACTAATCCTGTTTTATGGATTAGTTTTAACCCCTTACCAACACAGGACACATATAATACAATGGTGGCTGTGTAAAGGGTTGGACTTATACTTGTGTTGGGATTGTGTAGCACAGTAGGTTGCCATGGGAAAACAGGGAAAGAGGTGGCCTGGTTATGGCAGTGAAAGAGTTAATAGTTTAGTTGCAGGCAGGCAGGTTGGGCCTGTGAGTACAGTGAGACACTAAAAGCTGGTCAGTCAAAGGGGAGGAGCTGGGCTGAAAGAAGATGGGGGCTTCCTGTCAGCTCGGAGGAAACTGCAGTTCAGTGCGAGAGTTGGTGTGAGATCAGTAGAGTTGTAAGAAAGCAAATTCCTGTGGGCCTCTGGTCCAGGGTTCAGCATGGTACTGGATATGTATATACAGTTGTATATACAGTTGAAACCAGAAGTTTACATATACTATATAAAAAGACAAATATGCATATTTTTCTCACTATCAGACCTGAAATCAGAATAAACTTTACCCATTCTAGGTCAATTAGGATTACTAAAATTATTTATATTTGCCAAATGCCAGAATAATGAAGAGAAACAAAGACAAAGGAAAACCTGCATTTTTGGAGACATGTCCTGTGGTCTGACAAAACTAAATTGAACTGTTTGGCTAAAATGATTATTGTTAAATTTTGAGATAAAAAGGGAGTAGCTTGTAAGCCTAAGAACACCAATCCCAACTGTGAAACACGGGGGTGGCAGCATCATGTTGTGGGGTTGTTTTGCTGCAGGATGGACTGATGTATTTTACAAAATAGATGGCATCATAAGGATAGAAGATTATTGGTCACGTATGAAAACTTTCTAGGTCTAAAACTCACTTTGTTGTCCATAGCAACCAATCAGAAAACAAATGAAATATATGTAAACTGTGGACTTTGCAGAAAGTAATAAAAATGCCTTAAAAAAAGTATCTCTCTCTTAGTATTCTGGCATTTGGCAAATATGAATTATTTAAGTAATCCTAATTGACCTAAAATGGGTAAGACTTAATTGGATTTTATGCCAGATAGTTAGAAAAATATGCATATGTGTCTTTTCATATGGTGTATGTAAACTTCTGGTCTCAACTGTATATAGGTCTCCTCTGTTAGACAGGTATATAGGTCCCCTCAGTTAGGCAGATATGTACAGGTCCCCTCAGGCAGGTATATAGGCTGTCAATAAAAATAATAATACTAACCTCTTCTCCTTCCCGGCTGTGGGCCTTCCTCTTCTGCCCGAAGCTGGCGGTGTGACATCATCACGCTGCCAGCACGGGGACGCTCCTCTGACATCTCCTGGGCCGCACAGCCTATCCAGAGTGATTAGACTGTGCGGCCGAGGAGAGACAGCAACACAATAAAGTCACTTCATTGCTCCGCTGCCAAGTTCACTACTACTACTGCCTGAGGCCTGTTAATTTGATCAGATATGTGAAATAAAGGGGCCTGCTGCCAGCAGGCCCACTTGTTTCACAACTCTGCGTGGGCCCCATATGGCAGTACTCCTAGTAGTGCCCTATCGGCGGCCCTGCTCCCAGGGCCAGGGGCGGAACTACCGGGGGAGCGGACGTAGTAGCTGCCACGGGGCCCGGGCTCTTAGGGGGCCTGGGCCCCAGGGCAGCTGCTGGCACATCTGCTCCCCTGGTAGCTCTGCTCTTGTGGCCGCTGGCAGTGAAAATACCAGTTCACTGCCGGGGGGGCGCAGCTGCCCGGCCCGGCACATGCTACCTCTGAACACCCGGGTCCTCCGGCCCGAGCATTCAAGGCTAGAATGGCCAGTGGTAGTAGAGAGGAGCGCCACCGGTGCTCTGCTCTGCTTCTCTGCCTGCTAGGCGCAGGCCCACAGCGCTGACATGGGCGACGCAATGACATCATATCACCGCGCCAAGCACAGACTGCCTGGGAGCTGAGCTGCAAAGAAGCGTGGGACTGGTGAGTAAGTGGTTTCTTATTTTTTATTTTTTTTTTACATTTGTGAAGTCTGCCCTAAGCCCTGCCTGACTATATATGGCCCCTATAGACCACCCTAAAGCCCTGCCTGACTATAGATAGTCCCTATAGACCACCCTAAAGCCCTGCCTGACTATATATGACCACTATAGACCATCCTAAAGCCTTGCCTGACTATATATGGCCCCTATAGACCACTCTAAAACTCTGTCTGACTATATGGGGGCACCTGTAGACCACCCTAAACCCTTGCCTGGCTATATATGGCCCCTATAGACCACCCTAAAGCCCTTTCTGACTATATATGGCCCCTATAGACCACCCTAATGCCCTGCCTGACTATATGTGGCCCCAATAGACCACCCTAAAGCCCTGCCTGACTATATATCGCTCCTATAGACCACCCTAAAGCCCTGCCTGACTATATATGGCCCCTATGGACCACCCTAAAGCCCTGACTGACTATATATCACCCCTAGAGACCACCCTAAAGCCCTGCCTGACTATATGGTGGCCCCTATAGACCACCCTAAAGCCCTGCCTGACTATATATGGCCCCCATAGACCACCCTAATGCCCGGTCTGACTATACGGGAGCCCCTATAGCCTACTTTAAGCCCTGTCTGCCTACATATATGGCCCCTATAGACTATCTATGCCCCGTCTGCCTATATGGGACATCTATAAACTTCCTAAGCCGAGTCTGCCTATATGGGGCACCAATAGACTACCTTAGCCCTATCTACCTACATTGGGAACCTATAGACTACCTACACCCTGCCTGCCTATATGGGGCCCCTATAGATTACCCTAAGCCCTGCCTCTCTCTCTCTCTCTCTTTTATATATATATATATATATATATATATATATATATATAAAATATATATAATATATACCCCTCACCGGCCCCACTTTATTAGGTACACCGGCCCAACTGCCGTTAACACTTAATTTCTAATCAGCCAATCACATGGCGGCAACCCCAGTGCATTTAGGCATGTAGACATGGTCAAGACATCTCCTGCAGTTCAACCCGAGCACAGTATGGGAAGAAAGGTGATTGAGTGCCTTGAACGTGGCATGGTTGTGGTGCCAAAGGGCTGGCCCGAGATTTCAGAAACTGCTGATCTCCGGGGATTTTCACGCACAACCATCTCTAGGGTTTACAGAGAATGGCCGAAAAGAAAAACATCCAGGAGCGGCAGTCCTGTGGGCGGAAGCCTGTTGATGCCAGAGTCAAGGAAATGGCAGACTGGCCCTAGCATAGACCACGCAACTGTGACTCAAATAGCCACCCTACAACCAGAGGCAAAGGCACCTCTGACACGCCATAAACGGCGCTTTCTGAGCAGTATAGGCCTACAGCTACTAGAAGACCAGCACCGCTGACACTCCTTGCGCTAAGACACAAACGAGCTCCTATTTGCCCAAGTCACGAATTGGCCAGTAAGATCTAGCCTTGAAAACGTTGGCCCTGGTCCTGATGAGTCTCGATTTCCTGAGACTTCGGACCTGGTAGGGCGCGACATTGGGCCCGTAACCAACTGAAAGCGCCGATGGACCATGCCGCCTGTATGAACGGTCTGCTGTGGGGCCTGGTGCTACTAGCTGTTGGCCAACCCCTATAGTTCTTGCGCGCTGCTTTGGGCCCCTCTGGTAAACCCAATCGAGCTCGCTATTGGCCAAACACTTGGGCTATGCCCGGAATTGGGACATGGTCCTGAACCCTGCTGCAAAATGGGGCCTAACCCGATTACCGCAAGGCTACCCCTCATCACATGGCTCCGGTGAAAGTGTATATATATATATATATATATGGCCCCTATAGCCTATGTTAAGTCCTGCCTGCCTATATATATGGCCCCTATAGACTGCCCTAAGCCCTGCCTGGATACATATATGGCCCCTATAGATTACCATAAGCCCTTCCTGCCTACATATATGGCAACCAATAGCTACCTAAACCCTGCCTTTCTGCCTATATGGGGACCCTATAGCCTACCTAAACCTTGCCTATCTGGTGCCCCTTTATAGTCTAAACCCTAATCTAAACCCTGCCTGCCTAAATGGACCCCATATAGCCTAGCTAAAGCCTACCTGCCTATTTGGGGCCCCCTATAGCCTATTTACCTATCTACATATGTGGCCCCCACCTAAAGTCTAGCTACCTGTGGCCCAACAACAGCCTAACTGTGGCCCACCTACTACCTAGTTAGCTATCTTTGACCTAGCTACTGCCTACCTAGGACCAATCTACCTACCTGAGGCCTATGTACTACCTACCTACCTGGAGCCTACCAACCTACCTACCTAGGGCCTACCAATCTATCAAATGGGGTCTACCTACCTGGCAATATGATTCTGAGGGGTACAGGCCATAGCTGTAACACAATCTCCAGGGGGTGAATTCTCTGTTTCTCCTGTGCACACTGATACCTACCACTATATGGTCACTATATGGCGGTACTATTAGTCTTTGTAAACTGATCAGTAAAAGTATAGGGATATTATTCAGTCACAATGTGGTGGAAATTTGTGGTCGTTTTCTGGCGGTATAATCAGGTCCTTATTTAGTAGCGTTATTGGTAATGTTGGTCTTGATAAAGTGGGATATTTTTGGTAGCAGTATGATGGTGATATCTATGGTGAGATAATCGCTCCTTGTATTATTTAGTAACTGCATGTCCTGGTAAATGTTCGTGGTCGGGGCGGTGGGCGAGTGGGGTACTTGAGGGAGCCCCATCCAAAAGTTTGCTATGGAGCCCAGGCTTCTCTAGTTACGCCACTGCCCAAGGCTTTCAGCATGAGAAGAGAAACCGGGAGCATTCACTAAGACTGAGATTGGGGGTGAGGAAGGTAGACAAAGCACAGCAAAGGATTCTGGAACTTGTAGTTTAACAGAGCGAATGGAAAAAAGCCTTCAAACAGGAAATACTTCTGTTCAGCTGCAGAAATGGGAGGTTACATCGAGCACTAGAAATGCATGAATTAGAACAGAAAATGTGCAATAAGATGAATTAAGACTCAGGTAATCAATCTGAGGATTTTTATTATTATTGTGGGTTTGATGGACAATACATTTAAGAGTAATTTAAGGAAAACTTAATTGATTTTTATAGTTTAGTAAAAATATATTCTAATTGTTGCTTTAAACATAGACTCATATCTGTTGTTATAATTAATGAATTTATTGATCCAAAGCATTCTTTTCCAGATGTGAAACTGGGAGATGTTTCTTTATTTCTTGTATCTGTATAGCTAAAATAGGAAAGAGATTAAACTTGTTTGATATATGATAAATTCTCTGAAGTTCAACAGGTTAAATAGCTCAAGAAATGAGTCTTTAAAACGTGTTGCACAATAAGCAGGTTGGATATTAGCTATGCATTTATTAAAGTAATTTTCAGAAAAGAAAGTTCATCAGTCTTACATGGGTGATTAATTGCTAAGATTGCTATTTGTCTGGTGCTCAAGTGTTATCTAGTACAAACTCTGTGTTCTACCTTCTTTGCAGGATTTTGAGAAAATTAATGTGTTCTGTTTAATCAGAATGAATATCATTATCCTGTTGCTAAATTAAGGGCAAAATTACATTCCACATGTAATATGCAGTTCTAATTTTATTTTTCATTTAGATAGTATATGAAATTAGTCCAATATGTGTTTAAGAATTTTAGTTGTAAATGTATTCTATATCTACAACATCTATTCTTTATACTTTATGGTCAAGCTGTTTTGAGTTTTAATATGAAATCGGTAGTCATCATGTCAATAAAAGTGCAGTGAGCACCAGTATTTTATTTCCTTGCTTGGTTTTGCTGCTACTATTAAATGTGAAGCTCCAGGTAAAAATTAATTTTCATAAATATTGACAATTCACAAAAAGTGTTTCATGAAGATCCTGGGCCTCAATACAAAATCTGTAACAGGGCCAACTACATACAATATGTCATTAATAATATAATGGTATCTTGTTATATAGTGAAAAATAGAAGAAATAGGCAGTTCACCTTGGTATAGTTGGTCACATGGACTTGTATTGATGCTGTGCTTCAATCCGCGCTCATGACACGCTACATGCATATAGTCCAGTAGAAAGAATGGATGAGCACCAGCAAAAATTGTGAATAAAATATCAAAAAATTTATTGAAATTCGCTAAAACAGCCACAAAATAGCCACACTAGATCAACGTGTGCAAACGCTAAGGAGTCAGAGGGGTGAACAGCTGACGTGTTTCGGGCTTAGCTCAGCCCTTAGTCATAGCTGGGTAATCTAAATATTAACACCCTCTTATAGTGCACAAACATTTTCAATACACATAATAAAATGAAAATAAACACACCTGAAACACCATGCCTGTGATCCATGCACTCTTATCACAGCAGACACACGAGATCCGTCCGGCCAGCATCCGGAAGTGTACGCAAGAAACCTTACGTTCCAAAGACCGGAAATGACGTTGTTGGAGTAAACCAACCAACCAGATGTGTTGCCTTGAAGAGACACACGTCACGCGAGATGACCTATGCAACTCGACTAGGCAGAACAATGTAGTCCTGAACCGGAAGCCGGAAGCATAGGCACCAGGCCGTGCGTTCCAAGCTCCGGAAATAACACATTACGATATCTGGTCGAACGGTAAGTATGTTGCTATGGTAGCGTACACAATGTACGGACCGTAAAGTATAAATAAAGAAAATTTTTGTAAATATATCACAAGGTTTCTGAGAGCATTGCCACTCTACGCTCTGAGAATACATGGAACGCAGGCAAAGGATAATGTGATAAAATACTATGTTAATCAATGGCACCACATAGGAGAAATAAATATTGATTTTTGCAAAGAGCATGAAAATTGAAACAAAGCACAAGAAAGACAACCCACCCTTTTGGGTGGATGCTGTCCAAAACCAAAATCCAATACGCCTCCCTGTCTCGCAACAGATATTCCCAATCTCCGCCCCGTATGGGTTTACGTACATTTTCTATGGCTATAACTCGTAAGCCTTGTGCTAGAGATCCATGTTGTTCTCTGAAATTCTGCGCTACATTTGATTTATTGAGTTTATTAGTGTTGGAAATGTCACTGAGATGTTCTAGGAATCGAGTTTTTAATCTTCTAATAGTGCTGCCTACATAAATGAGATTGCAGATGGTACAAGTGATAACATAGACCACGTGGTGAGAATTACAATTCATGTAGCTCTTAATTTCATAGGGGCGAGAGGAATCAGAATTGTAAAAGATGTGTGTGGGAAATGCAAATTTGCATGTTTTGCATGGATGTGATCCACACTTAAAAAATCCTTTGTAGCGCAACCAAGAGGATTTATTGGCACTAGTATGCATACGATTGGGTGATAATATATCCCCAATTGTCTTAGATTTCCTTGCCACAATATGGCAACCTTTATGCAGGATAGTATCCATAATTTCGTCCTCCTGTAAGCTTGGTAAGTATTTTAAGATAATTTGTTTAATTGAGGCAAAGTGGTGATTGTAATCTAACGCTAGTACCAATTTATCCTTGTCCCTATCTTTTGTTTGGCTATTGTTGTGCACCAGTTTAGTGGCCAGCAATAGTGTAGAGCGATTATTATCGACAAAGTTGAAATCGGTACGGTATTTACGTTGATCGGATTTTTTAGATCACGCGATAATTTAGGTTAAAATCTGTGCATAATCTATTAATATCGGGCTTCCTGTCATTTTGGCGGCCAGCAAATCAGCTTACAGAATAGAGCAGGGTGAGAAGTGTGTGCGACGTCATGACTGGGATGTGTATGGTTGTGATTGGCTGGAAAAATCACATGAGCTCGTTTTACATAGAACAGCCCTTCCTGTTCATGATCAGCAAACAGCTCAGCGAAATTATTTTATTTTTTCACAGAGAAAGCTCTACTGTTAGCTGTGATCCTGAGAAGTTAGTTAGATAAGAGATTTGCAGATTTTAGGTAGTTAGGCAGAGAATTTTAAAGGAGCATCTACCGCTGTAAAGTCACGGGGGAGGGGGGACGAACACAGACAAGCTTTATAAAGTATACTGGATATTGTACAGCCAAAACTTTGTTTAGACATTGCATTGCCTTTAGAGATGGGCGAATTTCTCAAAAATTCGATTCGGTCACTTCGCCGAATTTCCCAACAAAATTATTTTCGGTTCGAATTACTTCGGCAGGAATGGGTTAAAAAACAGTTTTTCCCAGGCTCCCAAAAGACCTGCAGGGTGCTTAGAGGTTGTCCCATGTTAATATGCGGGGGAGCTTGTTTTGGTTTTCATACAATTTGTGTTTTAGTATGATCGCACATGACAAACCCCCGCTTTTAGAATGTTTCACAAAAAAAATTTCCCCTGGGCATTTAAGAGGGCAAAATGACCAAAAAACTAAAGGGGGGAATGTACCTGAAAAAGTCTCCCATGAAAGCGGGAAAAAAACAAGCGAGAGCTCAGGTGGAAACTTAGTGACAGAGTGTGGGGTGACGGCGGCACCCCAAAAACAGCAGAGGTCAACAGGGGCACAAGACATTTTGGAGGTGGCAAAACGGGAGGAGGCCCAGGTGGCAAAAGACTGAGAGCGGGGTCACGGGGGGCAGCTATGAGGTCGGGAAAGTGGCAAAATGAATTTGGAGGGGGGGCAAAAAAGTAGGGCCACAGAGGGCCAATGAACATTTGGGGGGGTCACAGTAGCAGCGCATGAGGTCAGGCAGTGGCAAAATCTCTTTCTGGGGGGTGGAAAAACGGGAGTAGGCCACAGGTGGCCAATGACAGAGAGGGAGGGCCGGCAGCAGCCCATTAGGTCAACAGTGGCACAATGACCAGTGTGGAGGTCACGGCAGCAGCCACAGCACGCATGGGGTCAAAACGTGGCACAATGAATTTGGGGGGTGGCAAAACGGGGGGGCCCCCCACAGGTGGCACATGACGAGAGTGGGTACGGCGGCAGCGCAGGGGGTTGGCAGTGGCACAATGACTTTGGAGGTGGCAAAACGTACGGGCCCACAGATGGCACTTTAAACATGGGGAGGTCACAGTAGCGAGCATAGGTCGGCAGGGCACAATCACTTTCTGGAGGGTGGCGAAACTGGAGTAGGCCACAGGGGCACAATGACAGAGATGGATGGCACGGCACAGCAGATGGGGGTAGACGTGGACAATGACAGTCTGGTGGTGGAAAAAAAGGGAGTAGCCCAGAGTGGCAAATGACAGGTTTTGAGGTGTGGCGCAGGGGAAAACAGCATGGGTCGAGAGTGGCACAGTGACACAGTTTGGATGTACGGCCCCAGCAACGCAGCACAGCATGAGGTATAGAGTGGCAAAAGACAGAGTGTTGATGGGGGGAATACGCCCCGGGGTAATGAGGGTTTATGGCAGAGGGGAAACTGTCGAAATTTTGTGGCATCAGGGGGGTGGTGACATCAGAATAGGGGGCTGAGGGGTAGTTTAACCCGACTGACCCCTAAGGCTTTGGGGGTGTGGAAATCCTGGCCGATCCACCCCTGATTATTTTGGGACAAGGGTCGTCGTTCCACTTTTCCCGTGGACAAGCGGGTTCCCGGGGGGTAAGATGGCCCCCGCCGCACTGAAGACCCCTCTGATCCCAAAAAAAAGGGGGAGGCCCAGCTTTTTCCTGCAAATCGGCAAGTGCGGCCACTTCCTTTTGGCTGCCCGTACCCCAGGGATTTTCTAACGGGGGTGGCGAGTGCTGCCCCAAGTAGGCCCCACCTGTTGGTTCGGGGAGATCAAGTCCGCTGTGCTGCTGGCGACAAACCTCCCATAGGGGGTAAAGGAATGCTCATCGTGACTCCAGACTTGGGTTTGCTTGATGGGAGCTGGTATGCTCCTCCCCCCCTCAGTTCCCCCCAGCACCCCGCGGCAAATACGTGAGCGTGAGGCCCCCCCCCGGTAGACCTTCGGGAGGGCGATGCCGCCATAGGCAGGGGCCAAACGGGATACGGAGGTTTCCCTATAGTATTTAATTTTGTCCTCCCTCTAAATAGGGGAAAAAGGCCCCCCATTTGGACCGTACGGGGTCCATGGGGTGGAGGACGAAGTCATCCCTCCCCGGTGCGACTTTTTGGCTGTCATACCCAGGCAAACAGCATGCGCGGGCCTTGCACAAGTGATCCGAGGGGCTCCCTGCCCCATCTCCATGTATATGCCACGTGTTGGGGTCATCTGCCCTCGTCTTCCTCATCTCCATCTACCTCCTCAGCGCCCTGCTCCTCTCTTTTGTAAAAGGGTGGGAAAATCCACTCATTTACCAGAAAATGTTCTCCCCAATGCCCTCCTCCCCCTCCATTTCAGTCCCGCGGACTTTGGCCGCGGTTGAGTCGCCACATCGAGCCCCCCGCCCAGACGATTTTTCAGCATCGTTGGACTTTTAAGCAGTGAAATGCTTTTTTCCGTAGTCTGGCGACTGAAAAATAACTGGCCTCCTCAAAATGGCCTCAAAAAAAGGAGATGTCACGCATGGCTCCCGGGCTGACATCAAATTTTACACGGGGGGAACTCCTGTCCCCCTGGATCACAAAAAATCGTTAAGGGCCTTTCTCTGTTCATACAATGGTCCCAACATTGCAGGGGGAATTCCAACGGGGGGGAAACATCGCATATCGAGTGTGTTTTGGGAGGGTTCTCCGCTGAACTCGAGGGGGGTGTTCCTGGTTTGTACGAATTGATAAAGTGCATGCACAGTTTCCTGTCCTTTTCGAACTTTGAAGATCTGTGGAAGCTTCAGGAACTTTTCACAACCAGATTGAACACGTGCGCCTGCGGGGGGGCCATCCCTTCGGTGCAGGCTGACCCATGTTCCCCATTGCCCGTCCCAGGGTTCCGTTTTGCATTTGGCCGGGGAGAAAGCCCACTCATTTCTTGTGCATTATGCGGGCGTTCCTCCCATGTGTGACTTCTTTGACAGGGAAGCCGGTGTAGAACTCGTGACACTGCTGTTTCCCTACACATGTGGTATGATGGAGCGTACTTGTGTAAGGAGATGGGGTGGGGTGGAGGGGAGGAGGAGGCGGGCATTGCCCAGGACCACGTTTGCAACGGGAGGAGAAAGCGGCTCTCCCGTCCAAGTTGTTGGTGTGCCTGGGGAGGAGAACATTCACCCAGTGGGGCCTTAAAGGGGAAAGTACTGGCCCCCGACCCTAGTTACAGCTCCCGACGTCCGCACTGCCGTGCACCTTTGGGAAAAAACCAAAAAGCTCAAGGACTGGCCCACTTTCTGTTCTAATATTTTTGAAGTCTGGTACTGCCTTTTTGGAAAAAAATTTTTGGCTTGGGAAAATCTATATCCGGCTCGGCACAACCATTAGTTTCTTAACGGTGGAGTCCACCATTTTGGGAAAGGGGGGGGTGCATACCCAAAAACAGGGGCACGGGAGTTCTGCACCTTAGGATGGTTGGGCGCATACTGTTTCTTTTGCAAACGCCTCGCGAACGAATGCTGGCGCCATGGTAGCGAGGAGCAGGAGCATTGGACCCGGGGGGAAAATGTCAAAAAAAAACGCTCCCTTCTCAGAGGTGGGGAGCCTTGATGGTGCAAATGGCTGCGTGTGCTTTCTGCGGGGCAGGATGGACCACCACATCAGACCCCGTTTTTCCCAGGCCACCGGGTGGTGACCTGCATGTGTTGAGCAGGGCCCGGGGGCCCTTTTAGCTCCCTGCCCCCGCTTCACTTTCTGCCCACAGATTCTCATATACCCCTATTGGGTTCTCCCATGTCTTTAAACAAAGAACGCAACACCCCCCGGGGTAGCTGATTTTACCGCCAACGCTCGCACTGAGTGACTACTACCGCCGCTGCTCCGGGGGCCCCCGTGCCCCCAACTTTCTTGGACCACGAAGCGGGTTTTCTACCCCCTGGGGGCTTGGCCCCCGGCCTCGCACGCTGCTTCCCGCTGACTCACGGGCCCCACAACCCCCTTGCTGGCGTCCGCTGCCTGACGCGCAAGTGCGCCTCTTCTCCTGACGATGAGAAGTCCCCTTTTTTCACCCGGCTCCCAAGTGCGGTCGGGACATCATCATCTATTTGTGTTTTTTCGTCATGCTGTCCCCTCACCGGTTTGGTTTCCGGGCTGACCCCTCACAAAAAGACCCCCCCATTCAACATCTATACTTTTCCCCTATGCAAGAAGCAGGGAATTGGCCCATTTCTTCCTGCCAGTATCTGACTGCCCTCCTCAAATTTTTCATCCCCGCTATATAGTGGCGCTGACCAGACCAATAGGGATCTCTGGCTGAGGGAACCGGATGGACAAGGGGGGGGCTGAGGACACTGCGGGCCGCGACCCGCTCCCGGGCCCTGCCAACTTGGGTTGTGTCTGCGTTCCATGACTCTTGGCGGGGTTGTCAGATGCATTGGGGGAAATGGATGACTAGTCAACCAATCAAGAACCCTTGGGGGGGGCTGAACAACACCGGCCACTAGTTTACGTGGCAGTTGTGGGCCCAAACCGAGTGACCCTGCCGACGGCCCTTGCTGTGCTGCGGACCTGGGGCCCGTTCCAGGAATGTTTGTGCCACTGCCACTGCGGGCAGAGCCTGCCCCCTCTCTGTTGACATAAATGTTTGTTCAAATGTACAGACACTGTTTGATGAGATATCTGTATATGATAAATATACACCTGTATTTGACTCCAAATGAACCCAGTAACAAGTTGGGTAAACCCCTTTGGGTTAAATTTCCTCCACAAAAAAGGCCCCGGAAAAATTTCTTGTATGTGTGTTTAAAAACTCTGTGTATTTTACGAATGTAAAAAACTTAATTAACCTTCGGATATGAATTATGCTAAAATTTCTTCTTTGGCGGTGAAAAAAAAGTTTCTTTTACGAGTGCAAAAGCAGAAAAAAACTTGTTAACCCTTGGATGTAAAAATTTCGCCAAAAAAATTAGCCACCACAAAAAAAATTTTCTTTGTAGCGTGTTAAATGCGTTTTTTTTACGCTCCGCAAAAGATAAAAAAAAGTAAATTACATTTTTTTGTGAATTGGTACAGGAAAAATGTATTATTTTTGGGGGTGAAAAAAACTTTTTTGGAGTCACCACAGGAGGGAAAAAACGCTTAATTAACCCCTGGTTAAATTGCGCCAAAGAATTGAGCCCCCACAAACTATAGTTTTTTAGCGTGTTACAATGCGGTGTTTTTTACCTACACAACAAAAAGATAAAATTGTAATTAACCTTTCTTGTGAAATTTGGCTACAGGAAAAAATGTATAATTTTTGGGAGTGAAAATGACGGTTTTTGGGGGTCACCCCAGCTGAAAAAAAACGCTTAATTAACCCTGGATGTAAATTGCGGCAAAGAAATTTACCCCCAAAATACTATTTTTTAGGGTTTTCAATGCCGTGTTTTTTTTGCTACACAACAAAAGATAAAATTGTAATAACCTTTTCTTGTGAATTTGGTACGGAAAAAATGTATAAATTTTGGCGTGAAAAAAAGACGGTTTTTGGGACCCCGTGAAAAACAACGTTTAATTAACCCTGGATTTTAAAATTGCGCCAAAGAATTGAGCCACCACAAACTACTATTTTTGTAGCGTGTTACAATGCCGTGTTTTTTACGACACAACAAGAGATAAAATTGTAATTAACCTTTGCTTGTGAATTAGGCTACAGGAAAAATTTATATATTTTGGCGGTGAAAACGACGGTTTCTTGGAGTCACCACAGCTGAAAAACAACGCTTAATTAACCCCTGGATGTAAATTGCGCCAAAGAATTGAGCAACCACAAACTACTAGCTTTGTAGCGTGTTACAATGCCGTGTTTTTTTATGTTACACAACAAGAGATAAAATTGTAATTAACCTTTGCTTGTGAATTAGGCTACAGGAAAATGTATATATTTTGGCGGTTAAAATAATGTTTCTTGGAGTCACCACAGCTGAAAATCAACGCTTAATTAACCCTGGATGTAAATTGCGCCAAAGAATTGAGCCACCACAAACTACTAGCTTTGTAGCGTGTTACAATGCCGTGTTTTTACGCTACACAACAAGAGATAAAATTGTAATTAACCTTTGCTTGTGAATTAGGCTACAGGAAAAATGTATATATTTTGGCGGTGAAAAAGACGGTTTCTTGCGGTCACCACAGCTGAAAAACAACGCTTAATTAACCCCTGGATGTAAATTGTGTCAAAGAATTGAGCACCCAAAAATGAAGTGGTGTTTGTATTGTAAAAACGCTGTTTCTTTAAATGAATACAACAGGTACTGTCTTAGATCCCCCTTGAATATTCAATGTGCTGTGAGCAGATAGGATTTATTTATTTATTTTTTTTTTTACAGCAAAGATGGCTTTATTGAAATGATTTAGAGCAATACATAAACAGTTATGATTATGCAATTATTTCGACATGAAGTGTGGAGCAGGGAGGGGAGGGGGTAACAAGGGAAATAGGAAAAACAAACATACAGGTAACAAATGCCAAGGTACATTACTGAAGCATAATATCTTTACATTAGGTAGCGAGTCAACAGTAATTATATAAGTCTTTCAATTCTGTTAGGCGTTATAAATATAAATATATGCATTGTTTATATAGAGATCCCGTAACCCAATGTTCCGAATTGGGCAAAGTATATGAGGCAGACAAATCAATGAAAATAACTAGATTGTAACCACATAGACCAGTTGTCCCTAATTCTTGGCAATTCATGAGGAGGGGTTATTAAGCTAATTTCACAGTGACACTGTCTGTTAATTCTCGAGATCACTTCACTAATGGTAGGTGTAGAAGGTGTCTTCCAATGATAGGCTATGACATTTCTGGTTGCAGTTAAAGTACCGTTTGAAAGGGATAAGGTATATGTTCATAGTTTAGATCTAAGAATTTCTAGGCTCGTATTAAGTTTCATTCCACCCCAAAA
>JAODAL010070372.1:0-15949 GCA_025379985.1 Phyllomedusa bahiana | reverse complement strand
CAGGGCGCGGCATCGTCCCGGGGCCGGGGGGCAGAGCTGCGCGGGCCCGCAGGAGGAGTCGCGGGGGCCGGTCGAACGATGTAACAGGTAGCAGTTGGATAGGTCTTGGTAATAATAACTTTTTTTAAAAGATATTAATCGACATTTAATCAGACTATCAAAAAGTGTTTTCCCCCTGTTTATCATTGCTGTAAACATTTTAGGATTTGTTTAAAATCCAGCAAGAATTTGCCATACACAACACTCCCCATGTGTTTTGTGTCCCTCCATACTGTGATATGCGTGCTTCTAGAAGAAATTATTAAATAGTGGGTGTGTGGTCCCACAGTTTTTAAATATTTTTGTATCTCAGAAAAAATTTTTGGGTACATGTAAGTACATTTTAAAGTATTATGGATCTGTATCAAAAGGGGCCGGGAAAATACAGTAGGTACACAATACTTCATTTTTGATTGTAACGTTTTCAAAAAATGAAAAAAAAAAAATTGGGTTTTTGGGGGTTTATTATGCACATGGTCAACAAGTAATATAATGTTGGACAACATAGAATATATGATTATGTTATATGTCACATCTGCACCTATTAGGGTCCCGCAAATCATCTCTCCACAACATATGTAGAGGGTGCGTGTTAAGCTCTGTTGGCATCTCAGTCTGAAACAGCCCCTAAACCTTGCTGTGTTAATTGGTTTCTTGACACACCCGTTCTGTGTTTTGTCCTGGGGTGAACGGGTAATTAGGAGTGATGATTGAAAGAGTCTCTAGTCTTTCCCGGATGCCAGGTAGTTGGTCCAACACTTTTGGTCCCCGGCTTTCCTATTTATTACCCCTCTTTTATGATCACCGTGAAGTGATAGACCCCCTTGCCTGATGTGCGCGTATTATTATTGTTGCTTGGTTCCTTGATCTTTTGCTTGTCTTGACTTTTCTTACCTCACGTTTTGGTACTTCCTTTGCCCAGGTTTCTGCTTGATACTTTTTTTTGTTTGTCTCTTGCCCGTCTTTTTTGTCATTTAAAAACCAGGGGTAGGGGACTGCCCCCATTTGCAGGGCCCTCTAGGGCCAGACGTGAAAGTCGGCAGGGACAGTTTGGGGGGTTCAGCAAAAAAAAGTAAATAGTGGTTCCCCTTCAAAAAGTGCTTTGCTTCAGTAAATTTGATTTGCTCTCGCTTGTGCTCATTCGTATGCCCAGGATACTCCGCTGTTTGGGCGGTCAAACAAACCCTGTACGAGTGCTGGAACGCCCCCAAAACGAAACTTGCTAGCAGGAAAAACCCTAAACCCCGGCATCGGTAAAAATGAGCCTTTATTATTCCTGTATAAATAAAACTTCGAACATGGCGTTAAAAACGCTGGACCCGCTGAGCGTTTCGAGCTTAAATGCTCTTGTTCACAGCCAAGGGTGTGGAAAAATACAGGGAATTAATAAAGTTGTTCTTTTTTACCGTGCCGGGTTGGGGGTGTTCCCTGCTTTTGAAAAATTGTTTGGGAGTTGTATCCACACCCCATTACTAGTGTTTGAAGTTCTGGGGGGTCTAGCCCTAGGGCACGTTGCCCTTTCCCTTCTTTTTTTTCATTCCCCGGGAAATTTCCCTCACAATTAGCTGTCAATAAAAAATAATGTTTGATAATAATAACATTTCCAATCAATTCTATTGGTATTCAATAATATGTAAATTATGTTTACAGTGTTAATGAATGGGCATGAGTCACCAATATTTGTCAACCAAGCAGTGGCTTTACGCTGATACCTTACTCCTTATATGCTGAATTAGCCAATGATAGAATGCCCAAAAGGCAATTGTCATTTTTTAAGGAAATGCACAAATTTTCCCATACCTTGTGAAAGAGAAATTTTTTTGAGACATTTTCTTATTATATTTATAATTGTTTAAAAATTATTTCCTGGAGAAGCCCTCATGGCTACCTTCTCTAGTTGCAGACCCCTCGTGTAGACAGGAGCAGCACTGCCCATTTTAAATTTTGATTTTTTTCTAATTTACAAGATAATGAAAGATGAAAAGAAGACAGGATTGTTTCTGTGGAAATTAAAGTGCTTTAGAAAGAGGTTGAGGTATTTGACCGATGGCCTAAACAATAAACCCGACGTATATTAATTACCCCATTAATGTAAGTCTATTCTGGTTTGGATTTTTTATCCAGATCCATTTCCCATTCCAATTTGTGTTCCTTATAATATTTGTGCTTTGAAAGGTCAAACAATATTTTTATTTTTTTTCATTGTCCCGTAATCCTTTTGGGGGTCTGCCCGCTTCTCCACGTGTGCCCCCCTAGTTTATTTTTGATCATACCCATGTATGTTTTGCTGTAAAATTTTTATGAATAAATTCTAATCTAAAAAAAATTTAAAAACTGAAGGTAATTCAAAAAATTTAGACTGATAAAAAAGATTAGACATATTAAATGAGAATATTTAAAAAATTTTTAAAAACTTATGGGGGACATGTGTGAAAACTGTCAGGTCTAAGACTTTCTTTGTTGCCAAAGAAACCAATCAGAACCCCCCTTTTTATTTATATAGTGTCTAAAAAAAATAAAAAGGGGCTCTGATAAGTTGCTAGGGGCAAAAAAGGTTTAGCCTTGACAGTTTTCTACTGAGGCCCAATTTATTTATTTATTTGAATTGGTTCTCAATCCTCCTAAAATGGGTTACCTGTTGCATCGATTCATATTCTTAAAAGCTAAAAGTTTGTTTGTATATTACAACTTTTTTTTACATAGAGCTAATCAGAAAATCAATTTTTAGGACTCCCTAACATAAAGGCAGCGATGCAGCTCAAAGGGTCCCACCGTAGTTGGTCCATCCCCATGGGGGGATGAGATCATGTGACCCCTTTGGGGGACCTTGGGTCAAAAAATACTGTTTTTTGGTGGCGTAGCCCAAAATGTGTACCCTTAAAAAAAAAGTTTTGAGGGATATGCATCCCAAGCACTAATAATTCAGAGGGATCAACTGTTTTTAAAAATCTGTCTTGGGAAAAGAAGATGGAAAAGAACAATACTAGGTTTCCCTTTTTTTTCCCCCAATGGCTTCCATTTAGCAACTCCCGCGCCATTTAAAACAGGGCTAAAAGTAATACCCTACAAAGTTATGACCTGGCTCTAAAGGGGATCATTGCTTCATTTTTGGCCAGAAATAATTAACACTCCCTGCCGCACCCCAAAAGTGTCAGAATTAAAAGAAAACAATGCTCCAACCCACAATATTGAGATGCACCACCACCCCTTTTCCCAAAATGTGCCTCTAGTTCAGTGCCTTTTGTGGGGCCCACGGCAATCGGACACTAAATGTTTTGTCATTGTTTCATAATTTCAGAAAGTCATGTTGGTTTTTCAATGCGCATTCCATGATGGCACGTATGGTGGACTTTTATGGGGGAAACTGAAAGGCTGGCACTGTTATGGTGGGCAGTGTATGGTGGCCGATATGGTGGGCACTGTATAGCTGGCATGTTATGATGGGCACTATATGGCTGAAAATGTATGGTGGGCACTGTATGGTTGATACTGTTTCTGGGCACTGTATGGGGCCTGTTATGTGGGCAGTGTATGTCTGGCATGATAGATGGGTATTATTGACTGACACTTTTTATGGTGGGCAGTTTTGGGTTAGCTAAAGATGCAATGAAAACCCGAGCTATCATTTCCCTTATTGCAATAATCTGTACAATAGCAAGAAATGTTTTAAAAAATCACAAATAAGCCCAAAATTTAATAGGGATACGATCTAATGGTATCTTTAGTATCCAATCAGACAACTTTCACGTACTCCCCTATTCTGTATATGTCCTCGGAGAATCTCCAGAAGTTGTAGCATGGGTTATTTAGTGTAGAGGTATCCCGCCTCAAAAAGGAACTAATGTTTAAAGTATCAATAAACTAATGACTGGGACTGAAGATGTCCCAGTGTCTATGTTGGGCCCAAGTCGGCGCGGCCCATTTTATACATGCCCAGGCTGCCATAGTGACCCCCACCAGAGTAGGGGAGGCTCAGTGTATCAGAGATCCTCGCATTTCAAAATTATTCTTTTCCCTTCCCCCGGGTAAAAGGGGAATTTAATAGTTTCTGAAATGATAGGTCTGTGTGTCTTTTTGGATACATAAGAGATACCATTTAAATTTGTACCCCTATTGGTTTGTTTTTTGTGATTTTTATAATTTATATAAAAAAATGTTTTGTTGTTTTTGTACAGGAGTTTGTACGTAAGGAAGAGATAGTGGATGCATTGCATCTTTGGTTTTTAATTATTATATATAGGGGATATAGAAAGAGGTTGACCCTTTGGAAATCAAGCAGCTTTTACTTCTTTAATGTTTCCCTTTGGCGCTAATATCAGTTATATTTATCAATGTATAGTTGGCATGATTGGTGGGCAGTGTATGGCTGGCATTGTTTATGTTGGCATTAAAGTGGCGTGTTTGGGGTGTGTATGGCTGGTACTTTTAAATAATGGGAGTAAATGGCTGGCAGTAGGGTGGACTTTTTAAAATGGGCAGTGTATGGCGGGACTGTTTGGTGACACGTTATAGTTTAAAAACCCTATAAGTATGGAATGTATATGAATTTTGCGCCTAAATGAACACCCAAAAAAAATGTTTCCAGTTTCTTGGATTTCTTCTTAAAGGAGTATTTATTTTGACACAATCAGGGAAAGTCCAAAATGAAAAAATAGAAAAATTTATATTTATTTATTATTTATATTTTATTTTTTTTTAAAAAATTTTATATATATATTATATATATTTAAAAATTATATTTATATATATATTATATATATATATTATGTTGGGAGGAGGCTATATTGTGTGTTTCCACTAGTTTAGTTGTGAAACTTCCTTCTGTAACCCCAAAAAAACTATAATGAAACTAAAATCCCAAACAGGGGACCTCTCATTTTGAGTACCAGACGTCTCAGCCATTTTTGAGTATTACAATGAAAGTTCTTAAAAGGTCTCAAAAAGGTTTCCCCCTCTGACCCTACTGGGGCCCCCTGGTATTGTGGCCTTGCCCAAAAAAAATTTTGTTGGCAGTTTAAAAAATCTCTTTCTTTTTTTAAAATTCTTTAATATTGCCTGAAAGCAAAATTTTACCCACCTTGCCTTTCCTCTTTCCCTAACTCCTTCCCTCTGGAATGGGGTTGAAAAGGGCTCCGGGGGCTTCCCCTTTCATTTCCCTTTCCTATCTTTCTCTTACCTTTTTTTTACTCATTTCCCTTTCCTTTTTAATTTTTTATGAGATCTTAATTCACAATTCAATTATCTTTTATTTGTGTAAAAAACTCGGTGCCTGCTAAAAAATGACTCTACTAAAGAACTATGGGTCTCTGTGCCAGAAAAATTTTATGGAGACCCACCACAGAAATGATTTTGTAAAATCTCCAAAACCACAAGTGTGATTAAATGATTCAGCATTTTAATACCCCAAAGGGGTTTTTTATTCCATCGGCCTCATAAAAACCCCGCAGTAATTGAAATTGTTCCTTTTATATGGTAAAACCAAAGAATTCCAAA
This sequence comes from Phyllomedusa bahiana, assembly GCA_025379985.1. Lineage (NCBI taxonomy): Eukaryota > Metazoa > Chordata > Amphibia > Anura > Hylidae > Phyllomedusa > Phyllomedusa bahiana. The sequence continues at coordinate 10,417 of JAODAL010070372.1, read as the reverse complement.
CAAAAAATATGGTGGTTGTCACTGGCCTATGAAACAGAAACTTGCATAACCAAATTTTTCACCCAATATGGTTTCCCCCTGATACCTTTTCAAGTTATGTCAATACTTTTTATCTCTTCCCAAAATTTTATCCATCCTGGGCTGGTCTCTGCGTTTAAAAGATTAATTTGAAAAATCGGACTCTTACTTTACCTAACTTGTATTGGAATTAGAAAAGCCTATTACTGCTGAGAAGCTGGAAAAGCTATCGCTGACAGGTTAGACCCAGCCCCAGATGGCATTACATTACAATACAAAAAAAACCCCCTCATTTCTCTCAGAATGTTTTTTTAATATTTAACATCCATCCCCCCAAAATACAGTCTCACTTGGGTTTTTATTTACAAAAGGAGGATAAAGATCCCACACAATGCCCAGCACCCAATAGTCAAAAAACCCCCATGTTTTTATCTCCCCCAATGCCAAAAGGCTTTTGATAAAAGTACATTGGAAGGCCCAGTACTTAAAAAATTTTTGACTTGTGCACAAAATGCTTTGGGGGGTTGTGGTCTTTCTTGACCTTATTGCTTGTTAAAGTCAACATTAAGTAATATTAAACATTCAACCGACCCAAAATTTACTAAGTAGGAACCCCCTTTGATTATCCCTTAAATTTCTGTCATGTAGAAGTGGCAACCCATGATACCCGGGGCCCCCTCTCAACATAAAAAAACGTGGATGATTCAGTATTCTTTCTGGTAAACCCCAAATCTCTCTTCAAAATGAAATTTTTAAATTTAAAAATTTTATGGACGCTAACAACTTTAAAATAAAATGCAGAAATCAGAGGCCTTTCAGTCAATCTTATGCTTTTCCTTCTACACCCTCTGCTTTACTTTGCTTTTCTGGGGCTGAACAGAGGTAGAATTTTTTGGGACAATGACCCCATTACTTTTTCCCTTTTGTTTGACGTAGCTTTATCCTAAAAATGATGAAGGGAGGATCTTGTCTCGTTGCACCATATTATATCGTTTTTCAGGGTTTTGGAGGATGTTTTCTTGCCCTCCCCAATTCATCCCCTCTCATACACATTTACAACCTTTTTAATGTTACAAGAAGATTTGTCTGGCACCTTGGTTGCTCTTCTACCCTTTTACATTTCACAAAAAAGTAGGAACCCTCCCAGATCCCTCAGATCCCAAGCAGCAAATCACCTGATAGAATGATGGACTAAAAACAGAAATGTTGAAAAAATGGATGTGATAAAACAGCCCTTTCCCAAAGTTCCTATATACTTTGGCCCCACATGATGAAACTGTTTAGGTCTAAAACTCACTCTTTTGCCCAGAAAGCTAGGGGCAAAAATTTTGAGTTTTAGACCAAAAGGTTCATAAATGTGGCCTTTTTTGAATGGTACAGAGACTTTGCCTTCTTTCTCTATAAAAACCCCAAACATAGGTTCCATCCCCTTTTTTTGCAATTTCAGGGGCCCCTTTCCCCACTATCCACATTCTAGGTAATCCTGACTTGCAGCCGGCAAACTCTTTTTTTTTTTTTTGTATTCCACTCTCCGACGTCCCCTTTGTTTACTCTTTGCTTTATAGCTGTTACTTTAATTACCACTGACCAATTTTAACTACTGCATGTTACCAATATACATCTGTCAGTCAATACACAGCAATTGAAAAGCTTCCTATTATATCCTTAATATAAGAAAAAGCACTTGACTGTTTTGTGCAATTTGCATATATTGTTCTATTTTCTTTTCCTCTTTTCCTATTTCTTTTCTGTTTTCACCTTTGTTTCCAAACTGTAATAAAGCATGTACTGGATGAAAAAATAGCAGGACATCATTTCCTAGGTTCCTTGGCATCATTACATATTTTCTATGTATGCCGCTACCTATACTCAACATATTCAGCTGTATTAAAGGGGTTGTCTCACTACATTCATTTATCTTACCTCAGTCCTGTTTTCTTGGTTTCATTTTTTAATTCGGGGCGTGTTTATGGCTTTACTAGGCTGCAGTAGAAGCCAGGTCTGTAGTATAGCAACATGCTGGCAGCCCATATGAGAGATTGAACAGGTCTGTAGCTTTTGCGACTAAAGGGGTGATGCAGCCCCTACAAGAGGGGATATTAGGAATAGGTTTGGACACTGTTAAGGCATATATTTCAAAATGACTTGATTTTGCAAAATCTTTAATAAAAAAACAAACCTTGTAGTGATAAAAAACCCCTTTAAGTTAAAAAATAATATGGAAATTCCCCTTTAGTATATATTTTAATTATTTGGCCATTACGTTACGGGAAAAAAAGGGTTTAATTGAAGTTGATTTTGCTATGATTGAGCACCCCAACAAAGAAAAGTAAAAAAATGGTAACAAAAAGAAGCGAAGAAAAAGTTTTTGAGTATGGCCCAAATGTCGGAGAAAAGGAAAATCCTTCTACAGGTTTCACGGAAGAGTTTCCCTTCAGGATGTTCACTGCGTAAATCTCCTGACCATCTGCCATTCAGAAGACACCAATTACCAAGGAAAGTAATCCACTTCTCTTAAATCTACCTATATGGTTTGTTGATTTCATTAACTGCTGTCTGGTTAATCCAACATCATATCATATGGATATTTAATTACCCAAATGAAACTCATCAAAACACTGTGCAAATTAAGAAACTGGCTATTTTGAAAGTCTAAAGTGTTAAATTATTTCTGAATGCTACTCAACTATAGGAAAGAAGGAAAAGTCATAATGCAGCAACTCAGACATAAACTGATGGTCGAAAACCACTGAGCCTTTGCTGCTACAATGATGCCACCCTCTAGTTCAGGGTTTCTTAACCAGTTCTATCTTAATATTGCTCAGGTAATTGCTGTCAGTGCATTGTCAAATGGGCATGGTTTTCTTTTCCCAACTGTGAAACACTGGGGTGGCAGCATCATGTTGTGGGGTTGTCTTGCTGCAGGAGGGACTATTGCACTTCACAAAATAGATGGCATCATGAGGAAAGAAGATTGTGTGGCAATACTGAAGCAATATCTCAAAACATCAGCCAGAAAATTAAAATTTGGGCGGAAATGGGTGTTTCAAATGGTCAATGACCTAAAGCTTACTGCCAAACAGACTACAAAGTGGCTTAAGGATATAAAAAAGCACATATGCATGTTTTTCTCACTATCTGACATGAAATCAGAATAAACCGTATCCGTCTTAGGGCAGTTAGGATTACCAAAATTATTTATATTTGCCAAATACCAGAATAATGAGAGAGAGAGAGAATTTTTTTTTCTTATTCAAACTCTTTATTAAAGTTTCATTCAGGAAATACATGAGTGAAAAAAGAAAAAAGAACAATTAAGTATAACATTCATTGAGTGGTAAAACACGAGTTACGAGAAAACACTGTTCAGGATTATGTATTGTCAGTAACACTCATAATCAGTAAATGGAACAAAGGATTTGGCATGGACGAAATAAACAAATTCCTGGTAATAGACATTGGAAATACCGGTAAAATAGGAAACCTCCTAAACCCAAAATGCCGAGTGGGGCAAGAGAGGAGGAGTTAGGAGGAGGCCTATACCAGAACAGTGAGGCGGTTGAGTCAGTAGGTTTAATTAAGGTAGCCAGAATCCTTCTAGACCACGTAACTAAAAGAGACCAATATCTCAACAAGAGGGAACAATACCAACACATAACAAGGAGAGACCAGTCCGGTTCAGTCCGGGGCTCGGCGGAGACCCACGGGGGCCACCATAACAACACAGAGGGACTTAGTTTCATGAGTTAGGTGAGTATGAAGGGCAGTCCCAGGGATTAGGTCACGAGTAGGACCGATATAGGTCTGTTTGACAAAAGGAGATCCAATCACTCCAAATCGACCAGAATTTTCTGGTTTGCGTGGGGGAGTCATTTCTGAACTCTTCTAGGCGTTGGAGCCTAAGGATCTCCTGGAACCAAGATGAAATAGTAGGACATTCAGTCGAGCGCCAAAGGCGGGAATGACCGCCTTTGCAGCCAGGAGCAGAAAAGAGAGCAGTTGAGACTTGAGAGATCGGGTGGGAAGGGGTAGCTCAAAGAGTAGAAGGGCGGCCGGGTCATTCCTGATCCTCAAACCTGTGATAACTTGGATGAGTTCCACCACTCTTTGCCAAAAAGGCTGAAGAGCAATACACCGCTACCATATATGGGACATTGTCCCCTCCTCCCTATTACACCTCCAGCACGTGTTGAGGACCTCCAGGTAGAGTGAGTGAAGTAAGGAAGGCACTCTATACCAACGGGTGACGACTTTATAGTTACGTTCCTGCGCTTTAGTTGAAATAGTGGCTTTGTGAGTTAAGAAGAAGGTTTTTTCCCAAACTTCCTCGGAGAGCTCCCTGCCCAGTTCCCTCTCCCAGATGATCTGGAAAGAGAGTTTGTTGGTAGCTTGGCCACTCAGGAGCCCATACACTCTAGAAAGAGCATGCTTCCAAAGAGTCCAATAGACACCAGGACTCGAAGGGCGAACACGTCCTGTGTAGATCCAGAACGCTCTTGTATTTTGTATAGACGCTCAGCAGCTGATAGTAATTCAGCCTGGAGAACGATGTGCTGGTTGCGTCGCCCGTCAAGTCTCTGGTATGACCTCAGAGCATCACGAGAGGAGCACCCTCCCAAAAGTGGAGGATGAAGGCCTCTTCCCTAATAGCCCGAGCACGGCTAGGGATAATGCTTCGGATATGGCTGGGTTCCCAACCAGGGGGGTGAGCCTGCCTCCTGGGCGGAACAAAGTCACCCTAGATGGGAAGGCCCTGCAAACTCGGACGGAGATTTGCGCTGTTAGGGGCAGGTCCCGGAGGCGTTTTTTTAGGTAGGAGAGCAACTGGGAGCCACGGCAAAGCTGCAGTAGCTGCACCTAGCATTTGTGTCTCCATTTCAACCCAGCGTTTGGAGTCCCAGTTGTGGAAGGTATCAAGAGTGCGGACCAGGACCGCTGCTAGGTAGTACGATTGGAAATTAGGCAACGCTAACCCCCCTTATTTTAGGTTTGGAAAAGGTTGGACCTTGCTATTCTGGGTGTCTGCGACTCCACACAAAGTCACGTACCAGTTTATGCAGTGCTGCAAAAAAGGATTTGGGCACTAGGACCAGGACTGCTTGGAACAAATAAAGTAGGCGGAGTGAGCGTATTCATTTTTAAGTATGTTGATTTCCCTAGCCATGTGAAGTCTTTCCTATCCCATTTCGACAGGTCATTCCCAATTAGGCAAAAAAGGGGGAGAAGTTGAGATCAAAGTCCCTCTAATTTAGAGGGATATGGCCCCCAGGTATTTAAAAGAGGATGAGGACCTTTGGGGGGGAAAGGGGGGGCTGTCTTCAAGGCCCCGGGCAGAGGGTTTTCAGGGATTTTCAGATTCGGCCCCACACTTTTTGCGTATTTATTTTGTGATGCGAGGATCCAAACGTTGCAACCCAAAAACCCCGTGGTATAGGTGAGGGGAGGTTAGGAAAAAGGAGAGATCACTGCATATGCGAGCATTTGAGTGGTCTTGGTTTCCCCCGGATACCCTGAATGGGGGGGCCGCTTGATCGCCTTTAGGGGTGCTCCATTGCAATAACAAGTAGGGGGAAAAAGGGCACCCTGTCGGGGTCCCATTACAGATTTTAAAGGGGAGAGATAGAGCCCATTAATTTTCAAAATCTGTCCCAAAGGGGTTCTGATGAGGGCCAAACCCTCCCATCATAGCCGGCCGGTCCAGAGCCGCAACCCCCCCAAAAAAAACGACCAGTTCACCGGAAAAGGGCCCTTTCCTGATCTAAGGAAGAAGGACACAGGGAAAGGGCATGGGGGCTGAGCAAAAGGGATGGGGGGGAAAATGTTTTGGGTTTTAATCTCTCCCCTCCCTGGACGGGACAAAACCCCTTGGTCGGGTTTTGACAGAGAGCCCATCAGAGGACCGGTTAATGGGATTAAATTTGGCAAGCAAATTGGATCTGTGTTGATGAGTGTATTGGTCTATAACTCAAGATAATTTGGACCTTTCCATCCTTGGGAAACCGTTATATACGCTTTTAAAAATTTCATGCGGAAGGGAGAACCCGGCTATCTAGTTGAATGGCGAGAGAAGGAAAGGGGATAGGTTGTCAACCAGAGCTTTAAAAAATTGGGCCGTGTAGCCGTCCAGTCCCGGACTCTTCCCAGACGGGAGAGCCCCAATTGCTGTCTTGAGTTCATCCGCCGCGATAGGCTCCTCCAGGGAGGCGAGAGACTGAGACCACCGCGTAGGCCCGTATCAAAAGGAAACCCTTTAGAAAATTTGTGATTGACTTTTTATCCCTGGAGCTTTCAGGAAAGGGATTTTTAAAAAAAGACCGAATATGGTTGAAAGCCTTTAAATATGTCTCAAAAATAAAACCCGAGTTTGCCTTTCACTTTTTTAATAAAAGGGAAGAAAAAGGGAGGCCTTTTGTCACAAAGGGCCCCTCCCCAATGACCCCCTGGTTATCACCCCAGGATAAAAGGGAAAACTGGCGCAGATCTAAAATATCGCTTGTGTTTTTGGGGGCCCCATTAACATGGCATTTGTGTGTGTTTGCGTGAGCTCTTAAAGATCCAGTCCAACCCAGAAAATTGGGGTATTTCCAGCAGATGGAGTCGTTAAAGTAGGATTGCAATTTTTGCGAGCGTTCCTCTTCGCCTACCCCCTGTTTGATAAAGGGTACCTCCAAAACCCTTTAAGTGCTTCCACTTAACCTGGGGAGTTGGAAGACAGACAGATGTGTAAGGTAAAAGACTTCAAGGGTTTTGTTTTAACCCGAAGGCACAGTGCACCAAAAAAAAGCGTTCGTTCATTTTCCCAAAGAAAAACCGGCAGGTGAGAGGGGGGGAGAGTGAAATCACAGTGAATGGGTGCAGATCTAAATGTAACACCGCCCCAATGGGGGGCATTAGAGACGTGGGCCAGAAGGAATGCGGGGCATTATGTAATCAATGGGCTATAAGACCCATGGGGTGTAGAAAAAGGTTAGTCACCTCCCCCAATGGAGAAGCCTCCATAACCCATGAGCTGCATGTTTGTAGCGATTTTTTGAGCCATTAATTCCCTCGGGTCAAGCAGGAATCCCCCAAATGAAGTGTCCCCTTTGGGTCTACGAAGTTTAAAAGTCCCCAAGAGTATATATGCCCAGTGGCGAAGCTTGAAAGGGGGCGTAAAGCATTTGGAAAAGGAAGCCAGTTGGGCCCGAATTAGGAGATAACATTTGCATGGGAATCATGTGGCCTTGAAGTTGCAGTTGAGGAAAAGGAATCTGCCTTTCATCTGCCAGAACATCCCGGACCCAGACCGGCACGACCTATGAAGGAAAAAGGCCACCCCTTTTGTTTGGATTCAGAGTTGTTGCTGGGTTTCCCCGAAAGGGGAAGATTTGTTACAGAAAACCCCGGAGGGGGATTCAGTAGATGTGTCTTAAACACAAAGTGAATTCACTTATGGAAGTGTTAAAAACACCTGAGTCATTTTCTGGGGAAGTTGAATCCCTTCAATTGAGGGAGGTATGCGTAAGAGCCCTGCAAGTATGTGAGAGTGGGGACCAACGAGGCAGGATGTAGCCCCGGAGACGCACAAAACACCAGACTGAACCGCCAGAGAAGTGAAAACCAGGGGAAGACTCAAACTTTTAGAACTTTAAAAACACCTAATAAAACAAAATTTACTTTAAACAAAAACGAAAAACCGGAGCAAAGGCGGCGAAAGGGTAGAGAGAGCTAGTGGAATAGCATGCTCGGGGGCAACCAAAAAATTGTAGGGAAACCCGTGAACCCACAAAAAAATATATTAGGAAAAGTCAAAGTCCAAGAGGAAACAGAGACGACAGGGCATACCGCTGAAGGGTCAGCGGCACAGGTGGGCCCATTATTTTAGGATCAACCAAGTCGCCGTCCGATCGCCGTACGGTAGGCAATGAGCAATACATCATATAACCAAAAATACATTTACGATCGCATGTAGAAAACATGTAAAACAGAACCTAGAAGGCTTGAAACAGTCAAAGTAGGGGAGGAAAGAGGGAGGGGGAAGGAGGAGGGTGTTAGGGGGAGGAGATGGAAGGACGATAGGGATGGGCATGAGAATAGTCAAAGAGAGTTAAAGGAGCGCCAAATTTCCCCCGTCAGACCTCATCAGCCTGATGGGCACAACGAAATTCCGCCGGGGGAAGTAACCACGGAGGTGACACTCCAATCAACCAGAGGACAATAAAGCCCTTTAAAATTTTACCAAAAAAGTCTTTATTGCAGATCAGCGATGAGGTTGGACTTTGGAGGCATGTTCTGGGCTCCTTTTTTTTTTTTTTTTTTTATAAGGCTTTATTTTAGAATTTTCCCAAAAAGACACAAAAAAACAAAAAAAAAACATTCTCACATGTTACAGGGCATTACAAGTACTTCAAAGTTAGAGGGTATACTTTTTTAAAGGAGGAATCGGGCAATAGCAACATACATAAGATACATTAGCTGTTCCAGATAATGATTCAGGAGGTTTAAAAATTTAAACACTTTTAGTGTATATTTATATAAGTTCGTATAAAGAGCAATGACAAAAAGGATAGAAGTCGCCCATCAATTGTTATTTTCCCCCAAGTGCTTTCAGTCATTCCATCCTCTATGTCATACATTCACACCAATGTTCTGGGCTCCTTCCACGGCGTCGGGCTCTTGGATCTTGGGTTGACTGAACGAGGAGGACAGCTCTGGGTGCCCAGGATAAATTCCAGACAGAGATGTCTCTGCCAGCATCACCGTCTGCCTTTTGGGAGGGGATACTTCTGGGGGCCAAGCCGCACAAAATGCTGAGAGGTCAGCAGGGGTACGGAAGGAGAGGAGATTGTCATTGTGTCACACTTGCAGCGTAAATGGGTAACCCCAATGATATGCGATGTTTCTTGCTTGCAAAAGATTCAGCAGGGGCTTAACCGCAGCACGCATGCGAAGTGTTCTTTAGAGGATTGGGAAAGATTGATCTCATACCTTAAAGCTTCCTTTCGCATGATCTCGCCTTTTCATAAACTCACTTTTTGAGTGAAGTGGGGGACCTAAAGATAATGTCCCCTGGGGTTTTGGGTCCGGATTTTGCGGGGTAGGACGGTGTGGCGGTCCAGCACAATCTCTGTACTTCAGGCTCCCGGAAAATAATTAAAATATTTTTGTTAAAAGGGTTTGGGGTATTTCCGCCGTTTTTTTTAAAGGACTTGGAGGTCTCTGATCGGATGTTGTTGTGCCGTTGCGGTTTTCAAGGTCTCCATTTTGAGGCCGTTGGTAGCTCTTTCTGATCGGCAAAGGCGGATTCAAGTGGAGAAAACCCATGAGTGGATTGTTGGGTGGCCTTAAATGATGGACTCTCTGGGTTAAAACGTCACAATGCCCCTTAACCCCGGGTTTCAAAACTCGACGGGGAATTTTGTTGCAATCTTGGCTATTGTTTCATGTCAGACTTAGAGGAATAGGGCTAAGAGTGTTTCAGTTCCCGGGGGGGCCACAGGGTTTTAATGCACCTCCGGGGGGGGAATCGTAGAAAATGATGGGGAAATGGGCATCCCCCCTGTAGAAAGATAGGCGCAAAGTGGGCTCATCTGAGGTCTGGCGGGGTTCCCCCCATGTAGAAGCTGCTGGGGTGGGTGCCAGGACATGCCTCGCTGGTGCCTGTCCGGTTTCGGATGGGCCACTTGGGAAGGACTTCGAGGGTTGCATGATAACAAAGAGTTGGTGGAACCCAGTTGCTTGTGCATCCCCGGGGTGTGTCCCAAATTTCCCGGAGAGTGTTTAGGGTCTGTGAGGAACGAGGGATCCCCGGGTTTTGGTATATTTTCATGCCAGGGGATGTATTCTGGGCCACCCGTTATTGGGGCCCAGGTTCACCGGACCCTAAAAGTTGGCCTCATTGTCTGGCCCATTTGTTTGCGGTGCCAAAGGGCCCCCATTGGAATTTCTGTGATTTGTGGCGTGATCTTTCGTCCCCTCCAGGATCCTGCGCCCAATTTGAAATGGTGTTGGGGGGAGAGAGGGGGAAACTCTGTACGAGAAGGCCATACTGGTGGCCCCAAAAATATTGGCACCCCCCGCAATTCTTCAGTAATACTCAGTTTCTTCCTAAAATGATTGCATTTACAAATTTTTTGGTATTTTTATCTTATTTAATTTGTCTTCAATGGGGAAAAACCCCAAAAAGAATTGTCTAAAGCCAAATTGAAAATAATTCCACACCAAAATAAAAAAAAAGGGGGTGGACAAAAGTATTGGGACTGTTTTAAAAATCATGTGATCTTTTCTAATTTGTGTAATTAACGCACCTGTAATTTACCGTGGCACCTAACAGGGGTTGGCAATAACTAAAAAACACTTGCGCCCATTGCTGGGTTAAATTGATCAACTTCTTCCTTGCCTTTTTTGGGCCACATTTAGC
>JAODAL010070371.1:0-15950 GCA_025379985.1 Phyllomedusa bahiana | reverse complement strand
TGGCACCTATCAATTCACCTGTGGTTACTACACAATTGCTGGATCAAATTTACCTGAAGGAGGCTCTTCAACATATTCTGGACTGGGCAAAAGTGCAATAAACACGTTATTTGTAATGTATTAGGATAATAAAAGGTATATTTTTTTTGCACTTCATTCACCTGTGGTAACTTAACAATTGCTGGATTCAAATGTAATAGCATAGGATGGCTTCTATCAACAAATCTGGACTGGGCTAAAAGTGCAAAAAACAGTTTATCTGTAATGTATTTAGGATAATAAAAGTATTTTTGGCAACTATCAATTCTCATGTGGTCAACTACACAATTGCTGGATTCAAATTTAAACTGCAAGGTGGCTTCTATCAACAAACTGGACTGGGCAAAGTTCAAAAACAAGTATCTGTAATGTATTTGGATATTATAAGGTATTTGTTGGCACCTATCATTCAACCTGTCGGTGACTACAATTGCAGTTCCACGATTTAAAGGGGTTGGTCTCGCTACCAATGATTGGGTTTTTAATTAAAAGATCTTTAAAAAACAAGCTGCTCTTTGCAATATATGTTAATTACAAATGTCCCTACAGATTTTGGAGTTAGCCTTTGTTAGCTGGAGTGCATCAGCTTCTCAAATCTCTATAGGCAACGACCTGTTGATCCCTTATCTTATATGGCTGTCAGGGTCTGTAGGACTCATCATACAGCCAGGTCGATAGCAGAGAGCCCCTCCCGCATACAGACATGCTTCTGTAGTGGAGGGAGGAGGGCAGGGAGGGACCTATGGCTTCTACTCGTCCTTGCTGGCCTGGATTAACCCTGCTGTGTGCCTGCTTCCTCATGCTCTCTACACAGATAGATGTGACTCAGCAGTGACCCTGTTGTCGTTACTATAATCATGATGTTGTCTGTGGAACTGTCCCACTATACTAATATACTATACAGATCAGGCATGTGATACATTCATGCTATCCCTGTATAGTGAGACTTACTGAGGATAGTAACCACTTCCTAGCCTGACCTGTGTTTGTTTGACAGGGGTTTGTTGTTGCTGGAGATGTGGAGACTTGTAAGTATGCAGGGGATATAGGAACACTTTGGCATCCTCCTCTGCTGTCTGCTATTAGCACACAGCTTCAAATTCATCTATACACTCAGATCACGCCCTCTCCTCAACATGTACTAGGGACAGGCACACACAGGGTTAACTCTGCAGCAACCCCTCCCCCTTAATGTATTAGAAGTTACAGAAATGCACTGGGTGTACTGATGGGAGGGGGGAGAAGAGGGAAAGCAGAAGAGAAGACCCAAGAAGCACACCCCTCAATTCAACTATCAGGCTCACTGACAGGCTGAAAGCTGATAATGAGACAACTCCTTTAAGTGCAAGGTCCCTTAATGAACAAAGCTGTAGTGCGCCAAAGTAAAAAAAAAACACGTATATGAAATTTATTCGGATAATACAAGGTTTTATTGTTTGGCACCTATCAATTACATGTGGTACTACCTCAATTGCTGGATTCAAAATTGAAGTTGCAAGGTGCCTCCAAATGAACAAAGCTGTAGTGCGCCAGCCAAAGTGAAAAAAAAGTATCTGTAATGTATTACGGATTAATAAAAGGTATTTTTTGGCAAACCCTATCAAATACCTGTGGTAACTACACAATTGCTGGATTCAAATTTAACTGCAAGGTGGCTCTATCAACAAATTGGGACTGGGCCAAAGTGGCAACAAAAAACACGTATCTGTATATGTATTCGGATAATAAAAGTATTTTTGGCCACCTATCAATTCACCTATGGGTTGACTACAAAATCTGCTGTATTCACATTAAGTGGCAAGGTGACCTCAAATGACAAGCTGTAGTTGCGCAAAGTCTCAAAAAAAACCACGTATCTGAAAATTTATTCGGTTAATACAAGTATATTTTTGGGCACCTATCAATTCACCAGTGGTAATACACAATTGTATATTGAAATTAAGTGAAAGGTGCCTCAATGACACTAAAAGCTGTAGTGTGCCAAAAGTGAAAAAAACACGTATTATCTGTAAATGTGATTCGGCATAATATAAAGTTATCTTTTTGGCACCTATCAATTCACCTGCTGGTAACTACACAATTGCTGGATTTCAAATTTAACTGCAAGGTGGACTCTATCAACAATTCTGGACTGCGTGCAAAAATGTGCAAAACTCATGTATCTGTAATGTATTCGGATAATTAAAGGTATTTTTTGGCCACTATCATTCTTCTGTGGTGACTACAAAATTGCAGTATTCACATTTAAGTGCAAGGTACCTCAATGAAGAGAAAAGACGGTAGTGCGCTAAGTAGAAAAAAAAAACGTTATCTGTAATGTATTCGGATAATAAAAGGTATATTTTTGGGAAACCTAATCATTCACCTATGGTGACTACAAATTTGACCCAGGTAGTCACATTTAAGTGCAAGGTGCCTCAATGAACAAAGCTGTTAGTGTGCCAAAGTGAAAAAACTACATATCTGTAATGTATTCGGTAATAAAATAGGTATTTTTGGCACCTATCATTTAACCTGTGGTAACTACTCAAAATTGCTGGATTCAAATTTAACTGCAAAGGTGGCTCTATCAACAAAATCTGGACTGGGCAAAGTGGGGCAGTGCAAAAAACACGGTAATATCTGTAATGTATTCGGTAATCAAAAGGTTATTTTTTGGCAACTATTACAATTCACCTGTGGTGACTACAAAATTGCAGTATTCACCATTTAAGTGCAAGGTTCCTCAATGAACAAAGCTGTAGTGCGCAAAAGTCAAAAAAACCAGTATCTGTAATGTCTTCGGATAATAAAAAGGTTATTTTTTGGATACTATCAATTCACCTATGGTAACTACACAATTGCTTGATTCACAAATTTTAACTGCAAGGTGGCTCTTATCAACAAATCTGGACTGGGCCAAAAAGTGACAAAAAAAAAACACGTATATGTAATGTTTTCGGATAATAAATGTTATTTTTGGCACCTTTCAATTCACTGTGGTATCTAAGCAATTGTGGATTCAATTTAAATGAAACGGTGGCATCTATCAACAAATCTGGACTGGATAAACTGTGCAAATAACCACGTATCTGTAATGTATTCGGATGTATAAAAGATTTTTTGGGCACCAATCAATTCACATGTGGTGACTATCAAGAAATTGCTGTATTCTCATTTAGTGCAAGGTGCCTCAATGAACAAAGTCTTGTAGTGCGCCAAAGTCATAAAAACACGTATCTGAAATTTATTCGGGATAATTACAAGGTATTTTTGCACAATTTCAATTCACCTGTGGTCGACTACAAATTTGCAGTTATTCACATTTAAGTGCAAGGTTTTGCCTCAATGAACAAAGCTGTAGTGCGACAAAAGTCAAAAAAACAACATTTTCTGTAATGTATTCGGATAATTAAAAAGGTATTTTTTGGCACCTATCAATTCTCCTGTGGTAATACACAATGCTGGTTTTTCAATATTTAACTGCCAAGGGTGGCTCTATCAACAAATCTGGACTGGGCAAAAGTGCAAAAATCAGTATCTGTTATAATTGTATTCGGATAATAAAAGGTATTTTTTGACACCTATCAATTCACCTGTGGTGACTCACAAAATTGCAGTATTCACATTTTAAGTGCAAGGTTTGTCTCAATGAACTAAGCTGTTAGTGCGCCAAAGTAAAAAAACACGTATCTGAAATTTATTTCGGATAATTAACAAGGTATTTTTGGCACCTATCAATTACCTGTGGTAACTACACAATTGCTATTTTCAATTAAGTGGAAAGGTGACTCAATGAACAAAGCTGTGTGCCGCAAAGTGAAAAAACAACGTATTTGTAATGTATTCTGGATAATAAAAGGTATTTTTTGGCACCTATCTCAATTCACCTGTGGTGACTTACAAAATTGAGTATTCTCATTTTAAGTGCAAGGTGCTCAATGAACCAAGTGTAGTGCGCCAAAGTGTAAAAAACAGTTTTTGTAATGTTTTCGGATAATTAAAAGGTATTTTTTTTGGCTACCTATCACATTCACCTGTGGTGACTACAAAATTGCAGTTTCACATTTAAGTGCCAAGGGTGCCTCGAATAAACAAGAAGCTGTTGTAGTGACGCCCAAAAGTGAAAAATAACACGTTTCTGTAATGTATTGAGTAAATAAAAGGTAATTTTTGGCACCTATCAATTTACTGTGGTTCTAACAATTGCTGGATTAAAATTTAACTGCAAAGATGGCTCTATCAACAAAGCTGGACTGGGCAAAAGTGCCAAAAAAAAAACAACGTATCTGTAATGTATTCGGATAATAAAAGGTATTTTTTGGCACTTTTCAATTCACCTGTGGTGACTAGCAAAATTGCAGTTTTCAATTTAGTGCAAGTGCCTCAATGAACAAAGCTGTAGTGAGCCAAAGACAAAAAAAAACACGTATCTGAAATTATTCAAGTTGAATACAAGGTATTTGGTCACCTATCAATTCACCTGTGGTAACTACACAATGCTGGATTAATATTTAAAGTGCAAGGTGCCTCAATGAACAAAGCTGTAGTGCGCCAAAGTGAAAAACAAGTATCTGTAATGTATTCGGATAATAAAAGGTATTTTTTGGCACCTATCAATTCACTGTGGTAACTACACAATTGCTGGGATTTCAAATATAACTGCTAGAGGTGGCTTATCAACATTCTGGCACTGGGCAAAAGTGCAAAAAACTAGTATCTGTAATGTATTCGGGATAATAAATGTATTTTTTGGCACCTATCAATTTCACCTTCTGTGGTGACCTACAAAAATTTGCAAGTATTCACATTTAAAAAAAAAAGAAAGAGTGTGCAAGGTTGCTCACAAAAAACAAAGCTGGTAGTGCGCCAAAGTGAAAAAACAGTATCTGTAATGTTATTCGGATAATAAAAAGGCTATTTTATTGCACCTATCAATTCACTCTGTGGGTAAAACCTACACAATTGCTTGATTCAAATTTAACTGACAAGGTGGCTCTATCAACATTCTGGACTGGGCAAAAGTGCAAAAAATACACGATATCGTAAATGTTATTCGGTAATAAAAGGTATTTTTTGGCACTATCATTAACCTGTGGTATACTACACAATTGCTGGGATTCAAAAATTTAAAACTGAACGGTGGCTCCTATCAACAAATTCTGGGACTGGAAAAAGTGCAAAAAACACGTATCTGTAATGTATTCGGATGATAAAAGGTATTTTTTGGCACCTAGATCAATTCCCTGTGGTGTCCTACAAAATTGCCAGGTATTCACATTTAAGTGCAAAGGTGCCCTCAATGAACAAAGCTGTAGTGAGCCATAGTCAAAAAAACGTATCTGAAATTTAATCGGATAATACAAGTAATTTTTGGCACCTTTCAAATTCACCTGTTGTGACTACAAAATTGCGCAGTATTCACATTTTAACGTGCAAGGTGCCTCATGAACAAAGCGTGTGCGACTAAGTCAAAAATCAAATATCTGTATTGTTATTAGGATAATATAGTGTATTTTTTTGGCACCTTAACAATTCACCTGTGTAACTACACAATTGATGGATTCAAATTTAATGCAAGGTGGCTCTATCAACAAATCTGGATTTCGCGTTGGCAAAGTGCAAAAAACAAGTTTCTGTAAATGTAATTCGGATATAAAAGGTATTTTTTGACACCTATCAAGTTCACCTGTGGTGACTAAAAATTGACATGTAGTTTTCACATTTAAGTGCAAGGTGTCATCAATGACAAAGCTGTAGTGCGCCAAAGTAAAAAAAACCAGTATCTGAAATTTATTCGGATAATACAAGGTATTTTGGCACCTATCAATTCACCTATGGTAGACTAACACAATTGCTATATTTCAAAATTTAAGTGAAAGGTGCCTCAAAAATGAACAAAGCTGTAGTGCGCCAAACAAAGTGAAAAAGAACAGTATTTGTAATGTATTCGGATACTAAATGTGTATTTTTTTGGCACCTCATCAATTCACCTGTGGTGACTACAAAATTGCAGTATTCACTTTAAGTGCAAGGTGCCTCAATTGAACAAAAGCCTGTAGTGTCCGCCCCAAAGTGAAAAAACACGTTTTTGTAATGTATTGGATAATCAAACAGGTATTTTTTGGCCACTATCATTTTCACCTGTGGAGACTACAAAATTTGCACAGTATTCACATTTAAGTGCCCAAGGTGCTCAAAAACAAGCTGTAGTGCGCCAAAGTGAAAAAAAATAACCACGTATCTGTAATGTATTCGGTTAATAAAAAGGTATTTTTGGCACCTATCAATTTACCTGTGGTAACTACACAATTGCTGGATTCAATTTAAACCTGCATGGTGGGCTCTTGCAACAATCTGGAACTGGGCAAAAGTGCAAAAAAAAACACGTATCTGTAATGTATTCGGATAAAAAAAAGGTAAATTTTTTGGCCCAACTATCTATTTCACCTGTGTTGACTACAAAATTGCGAGTAGTCACATTTAAGTGCAAGGTGCTACAATGAACAAAGCTGTTGCAGTGCGCTATAGTCATAAAAAACCGTATCTGAAATTTATTCAAGATAATACAAGGATTTTTGGCACCTATTTCAATTCACTGTGGTAAACTTACACAATTGTGGATTAATATTTAAGTGTGCAAAGGTGCATCAATGAACAAAGTGTTAGTGCGCCAAAGTGAAAAAAAAACGTTCCTGTAATGTTATTCGGATAATAAAGGTATTTTTTGGCCCTATCAATTCACTGTGGTAACTACACAATTGCTGATTCAAATTTAACTGCAATGGTTGCTCTATCAACAATTCTGTCCTGGCCAAATGTTCAAAAAACACGTATCTGTAATGTATTCGTATAATAAACGGTATTTTTTGGCACCTATCAATTTACCTTTGGTGAGTCTACAAATTGCTGTATTCACATTTAAGTGCAAGGTGCCTCAATGAACAAAGCTGTAGTGCGCCCAAGTGAATAAACACGTATTTGTATATGTATGTCGGATATTAAAAGGTATTTTTTGGACACCTATCAATTCTACTGTGGTGACCTACCTATATTGCATAGTATTCATAATTTAAGTGAGGGGCCTCAATATAACAAAGCATGTAGTCGCCAAAGTGGAAAAAACAAACACGTATCTGTAATGTATTCGGGATTATAAAATGGTTTATTTTTTGGCACCTTTTCCAATTTTTATGTGGTAACTACCACAGTTGCTGGATTCAATAATTTTAACTGCAAAGTGGCTTCTATCAAAAATAGGGACTGGGCAACAAATAAGTGCATAAATAAAATATCACGTATCTGTATATGTAGTCGGAGTTTATAAGGTATTTTTTGGCACCTATCAATTCACTGTGTGACTACAAAATGCAAGTTTAAAATTTAAAGTGCAAGGGTGCTCAATGAACAAAGGCTGTTGTGCGCCAAAAGTCACAAAAATCAACGTATCTGATATGGATTCAGATATACAAGGTATTTTGGCTACTATCAAATTCAACTGTGGTAACTACACAATTGCTGGATTAATATTTAGTGCAAGGTGCCTCAATGAACAAAGCTGTAGTGCGCACAAAGTGAAAAAACACGTTATCTGTAATGTTTCGGGATAATAAAGGTATTTTTTGGCACCTATCATTCACCTGGGTAACTACACAATTGCTGGATTCAATTTTAACTGCATGGTGGCTCTATCTAACAAATATGGACTGGGCAAAGTGGCAAAATAAAAACACGTATCTGTAATTGTATTCGGATAATATAAGGTTTTTTTTGGCACTTTCTATTCACCTGTTGTGACTACAAAATTGCACAGTATTCATACATTTAAGTGCAAGGGTGCCTCATTGAACAATGCCTGTATGCGCCAGCCAAAGTCAAAAAACACGTATCTGTATGTTATTCGATAATTAAAAGATAATTTTTTGGCACATATCAATTCACCTGTG
This sequence comes from Phyllomedusa bahiana, assembly GCA_025379985.1. NCBI lineage: Eukaryota > Metazoa > Chordata > Amphibia > Anura > Hylidae > Phyllomedusa > Phyllomedusa bahiana. Next base: position 7,986 of record JAODAL010070371.1, on the reverse strand, counting down.
GTAAATTCACACAATTGCTGGATTCAATTTAACTGGCAAGGTTGGCACTGATCTACTAATTATGGACTGGGCACAAAAGTGCAAAAAAAACACGTATTCATGTATGTATTCGGATACGAACAAGGTATTTTTTGGCTCCTATCAATTCATCCTCTTGGTGACTTACAAAATTGCTGTATTCAAATTTAAGTTGCAAAGGTGCTATCATATGAACAATGCTGTATGTGCGCAAAAGTCAAAAAAACACGTATCTGTAATTATTCGGATAATAAAAGGTATGATTTTATGGCACTATCAATTGCCTGTGGTAACTACACAATTGCTTGATTCAAATCTTTAACTGCAAGGTGGCTCTACAACAATTCTGGACTGGGCAAAAAGTGCAAAAAAAAAACACGTATCTGTAATGTATTCGGATTATTCATTATAAGGTATTTTTGGCACCTATCAATTTCACCTGTGGTAACTACACAATTGCTGGATTCAAATTTAACTGAACGGGTGGCTCTATCAACAAATTGGGGCACTGGATAAAAGTGCAAAAAACACGTATACTGTAATGTTATTGGATGTAAAAAGGTTTTTTTTTGGCACCAATCATTTCACCTGTGGTGGACTACAAAATCGCAGTATTCACATTTAAGTGCAAGGTGCCTTGCCTCAATGAACAATGCTTGTAGTGCGCCAAAGTAAAAACAGGTATCTGTATTTATTCGGATAATACAAGGTATGTTCTGGCACCTTTCAGATTTTCAATGTTGTGACTACAAAATTGCTGTATTCATTTTAAGTGCTAAGGGTGCCTCAAATGAACAAAGCTGTAGTGCCGCCAAAGTCAAAAAACACTTATCTGTATGTATTCGGATATTAAAAGGTATTTTTTGGCATCCTATCAATTCCCTGTGGTAACTACACAATGCTGGATTCAAATTTATCTGCAAGGTGGCTTTTCAAACAAATATGGGACTGGGCAAAAAGTGCAAAAAAACATGTATCTGTATGTGCATTCGGATATAAATAGGTATTTTTTGGACACCTATCAATTCACCTGTGGTGATACAAAAATTGCAGTATTCACATTTAAGTGCAATGGTGTCTAAAATGAACAATGGCTGTAGTGCGCCAAAGTAAAAAAACACGGTATCTGAAATTTATTCTTTGGTTAATACAAGGCTTTTTTGGCACTATCAATTACACCTGTGGTATACCTACCACAATTGCTGTATTCAAATTAAGTGAAAGGTGCCTCAATGAACAAAGCTGTAGTGGCGCCAAAGTGAAAAACTAAACACGTATTTGTAATGTATTCGGATAATAAAAGGTATTTTTTGGCACCTATCAATTCACCCTGTGGTGACCCAAAATTGCAGTTATTCAAATTTAAGTGCACAGGTGCCTCAATGAACAAAGCCTGGTAGTGCGACCAAAGTGAAAAAACACGTATTTGTAATGTATTCGGATTATTAAAAGGTTATTTTATAGGCACCTTTCAATTCACCTGTGGTGACTACAAAATTGCTGTAGTATTCACATCTAAGTGCAAGGTGCCTCAAAAAAACAAAGCTGTAGTGCGCCAAAGTGAGAAAAACACCGTATCTGTAATGTATTTGGATAATAAAAGGTATATTTTTGGCAACCTATCAATTTACCTGTGGTAACTACAAATTGCTGGATTCAAATTTAAATGAAGGTGGCTCTAATCAACAAATCTGGACTGGGCAAAAGTGCAAAAAACACCGTATCTGTTATGGAATTCGGTAATAAAAGGTTTATTTTGGCACTATCAATTCACCTGTGTTGACTACATTATTGCAGTATTCACATTTATGTTGCAAGGGTGCCTCATATGATACACAGTGTAGTGCGCAAAGTCAAAAAAACTCGTATTCTGATAAATTTATTCAGATATTACAAGGTATTTTTGGCACCTATCAATTCACCTGTGTAACTACACAATTGTGGATTAAAATTTAAGTGCAAGGTGGCCTCAAATGAACAAAGCTGTATGTGCAGCCACCAAAGTGAAAAAACACGTCTCTGGTAATGTATTCGGATAATAAAAGGTATTTTTTGGCACATTTCAATTCACCTGTGGTTATTACACAAATTGATGGATTCAAATTTACTGCAAGGTGGCTCTATATCAACAAATTGGACTGGGCAATAAGTGCTAAATTCACGTATCTGTAATGTTTGCGGAAATAAAAGGTAGTTTGTGGCACTATCAATTCACATGTGGTGACTACCAAAATTGCAGTTTCACTTTTAAGTGCACAGGTGCCTCAATGAACAAGCTGTTGTGCGCCAAGTGTAACAAAAAACACGTATTTTGTAATGTATTCGGATATCTAAAAGGTATTTTTTGGCACATATCAATTCACCTGTGGTGACCTACAAAAATTGCAGTATTCACATTAAAGTGACAGGTGCCTCAAAAACATGCTGTAGGTGCACGCAAAGTGAGAAACACGTATCTGTAATGTATTGGATAAATTAATTTAGGTTTTTTCTGGCACATTTCAATTTACTGTGGTAAATACTCACATTGCTGGAATTCCAATTTAACCTGCAAGGGTGGCTCGTATCACCTAATCTGGACTGGGCAAAAAAGTGCTCAAAAAACACGCTATCTGTAATGTATTCGGATAATAAAAGGTATTTTTTGGCAACCTATCAAATTCAACTGTGTTGACTACAATATTGCTAGTATTCAATTTAAGTGCAAGGTGCCTCAATGAACAAAGCTGTAGTGCCGCCAAAGTCAAAAAACCAAGTATCTGAAAGATTTATTTCAGTAATACAAGTTTTTTTCGGCACCATATCATATACAACCTGTGGTAACTACCACAATTGCTGGATTAAAATTTAAGTGCAAGGTGCCTCAATGAAACGAAAGATTGTAGTGCGCCATAGTGAAAAAAAAACACGTATCTGTAATGTTTTCGGATTATTAAAAGGTATTTTTTCGGCACCTATCAATTACCTGTGGTAACTACACAATTGCTGGATTCAAATTTTAACTGCAAGGTGTGCTCTATCAACATAATCTGGACTGGGCATACAAAAGTGACAAAAAACGCGGTATCTGTAATGTATTGGTTTAATAAAAGGTTATTTTTTGGCACCTATAATTCACCTGTGGTGATACAAAATTTGCAGTATTCACATTTTCAGTGCAAGGTGCCTCAATGAAACAAAGGCTGTAGTGCGCCCAAAGTGAAAAAAAAGTATTTGTAATGTATTCGGGTAATAAAAAAGGTATTTTTTGGCACCTATCAATTCACCTGTGGAGACTACAAATTGCTGATTCACATTTAAGTGCAAGGTCCTCAAAAAACAAAGCTTGTAGGCGACCCAAGTGATAATAACACGTATCTGTAATGTATTCGGATAATAAAAAAAAGGGGGAGGTTTAAATAAAAAATTTTTTGGCACCTATCAATTTTCCTGTGGTAATACACAATTGGGATTCAAATTTAAATGCAAGGTGGCTCTATCAACAAATTGGGACTGGGCAAAGAAGTGCAAAAAACACGTATCTGTAATGTTATTCGGATAATTAAAAGGTATTTTTTCGTCTCCTATCAATTCACCGTGTTGACCTACAAAATTGCAGTATTCACATATAAGTGCAAGGTGCCTCAATGAACAAAGCTGTAGTGCGCCCCAAAGTCAAAAAAACACGTATCTTGAAATTATTCAGTTAATACAAGGTATTTTTGGCAACTGATCAATTCACACTGTGGTAACTACACAATTGCTGGATAAATATTTAAGTTGCAAGGTGCCTCAATGAACAAAGCTGTAGTGCGCAAAGTGATAAAAACAAGTATCTGTAAATGTATTCGGATATAAAAGGTATTTTTTGGCACCTATAAATTCAACTGTGGTAAATAAAAAATTGCTGGATTCAAATTTAACTGCATGGATGGCTGCTAATCACAAATTCCTGGACTGGGCTAAAAGTGCAAAATACACGTATCTGTATGTATTCGGATAATAAGGTTATTTTTGGGCACCTATAAATTCACCTGTGCGTGACTACAAAAATTGCTGTATTCAAATTTAAGGGCAAGGTTGCCTCAAAATGACAATGCTGTTATGTGCGCCAAAGTTCAAAAAACACGTATCTGTATGTATTCGGATAATAATAGGTATTTTTTGGCTCCTATCAACTTCACTCTGTGGTAACTACCACAATTGCTGGATTCACCTCTCTCGCGCGCTCATATGCCTACTACGGGCGCGCGCTCCGTTACGCATCTTCACCTCTACGCACGCTTGTCTTGGGATAGTGCCAAAAAACACGTATCTGTCTCTACGGAGCTCGCGACCGGATACATCGATACTTCGAGCTCTAGCGTCGCGCGGCACCTATCAATTCACCTGTGGTGACTACAAAATTGCAGTATTCACCTTTAAGTGCAAGGTGCTCAATGAACAAAGCTTGTAGTGAGCCACGATCAAAAAACCACGTATCTGGATGTATTGGATAATAAAAGGTATTTTTTGGAATATCTATTCACCTGTGGTTACTACACAATTGCTTGGATTCAAATTTAAACTGAAAGGAGGCTCTCATCAACAATTTGGATGGGCAAAAGTGCAAAAAAACACGTATCTGTAAGTCTTCGGTAATAAAAGGAATCTTTTTGGCACCTATCCAATTACCTGTGGTAAATACAAATTGCTTGATTCAAATTTAAACTGCAAAGGGCTCTGATCAAAAAAATCTGTGATGGGCAAAAGTGCAAAAACAGTATCTGTAATGTATTCGGATAATAAACGGTATTTTTGGCACTATTATTCACTGTGGTAACTACCAACCTCGCGCGCGACGCGGATTCACTCCAACAAAACTGCACCCCGGTGTTCTCTCGCTCGACTCTAAACAAAATTGGACACTCGCGCGACAAAGTTCAAACAAACAGTCTCTGTAAAGTATTCGGATGATTAAAAGTTATTTTTAGCTGGCACCTATCAATTCAACTTTTGGTGCTAAAAATTGCAGGTATTCACATATAAGTGCAAGGTATGCCTCAATGAAACCAAAGCTTTAGTGCTCAAAGTCCCCCCCCAAAAACAGTATCTGAAATTTCTCTCTCTAGTATAATACAAGTTAATTTGTCACCTTTCAATTCACTTTGGTGGCTACAAATTGCGTTAGTTCACATAAATTGCAAGGTGCCTCACTCACACAACTGAGCGCTTTGCGCCAACTTGAAAAAAAACACATATCTTTAATGTATTCGGATAATAAAAGGTATTTTTGGCACCTTTCAATTCACCTGTGGTAACTACACAATTGCTGGATTCACAATTTAACTGCGCAGTGGCCTCTATCAACAAATCTGGACTGGGCAAAAGTGCAAAAAAAAACACGTATCTGTAATGTATTCAGATAATAAAAGGTATTTTTTGGCACTTATCAACCTGTGCTAACTACAAAATTGCTGGATTCTAATTTAACTGCAAGGTGGATATATCAACAAAGATGACATGGGCAAACTTGACAATGAACACCCAGTCTGAAATGTATACTGATAATTAACAAATTAAGCCGAACGCCCTGAAAAGTAGTTAATCGGCTCACATCTCGCTCTCACCCCGCGCGGGCTCTAGCGCTTTCGCGCGCCACGCCATTCGCTCGCGTCGCGTAAACCATCACAGTCTGCGCTCTCACGTGCGCGCGTCGGGCGCGCGCACTCATCGCTCACGCACACGCTCTCGCGCTCGACGATGACGCGCACGCTCGCGTTTCGCTCTTCGAGACTAAGCGCGCGTACTTCGCCTCGAATGCGGCTCTCACGCTGTTCGTCTCGCGCATCCCAACTCGCCGCTCGCTCTCCTATCTCGCGCGCAGTATTTTTTTTATTTTTTTACAAAATTTTTCTATTTGTTTTCTTTTATTTTTTTTTTTACACCATTACATTTCACACTTAATAACTTGTTAGATTAATTACATAAGGTTATTACGGTCGTTGGATTGGGATACCAATTATGGTAGGTTTTTTTTGTGGTGTAATTTATGTACAATTATTTTTTATTAAATATTTATTTTTATTTTATTATTATTTTTTTTATTCTTTTTTATACACTTTTTATGGTTTTTTTTGTACTTTTTTTTGACTACCATGAAGGGAGAATGTTTAACATTTTTTTTTTATTTTTTTTTTTTACACTTAGTAATGTATTAGCATATTCATATATGCTGATACATGCTAATCGTTGTCAGTCTGCAACAGGCAGTGATTAGGTCAGCTACACAGTGCATCCTAATCACTGGCTTCTTACACAGACAACTTGGGGCATGCTAGTCCCACAGAGCTGACTGTGCAGGCCGGTCCCTGATGCCTCTGTGGGTGACCGGGGCGTTCCGTTCACCCGACAGAGCAGGGGACCCCTTTGATTGCGCTGCGGTAACGCACCCCGCAAAAAAAGGGTTAAAGAAATCGGGTTGGGGGTTTTTTCCCGCTCCCCGATTCCTGCAGGAGATGCTCTGGGATCGGGGCTTTTGTAGTTCAGCCCCGATCCACGACTGGGCCCCGGGGGCGCCGCAAACCCCATGTCGGCAGCGACGTCAAAAGCGTGCTGAACAACGACCCCCCCGGGCCGCCGTCAAAAGAGGGTGGCGGTCGTTTAAGGGGAAAGGGGAGTTTTACCTAACAAAAAAACCCTCGTTAAAAAAAGTGGTACCTAATTTTAAAGTTCGGGTGCCCAATATCCGGGAAATTTTTAATAGAAAATGTTAATAAAAAAGCTTTGCAGTGCAAATGTTCACTAAGTCTTGGTGAACTTTATCCAGTTTTCTTTAAAGAGTTGTCTGTGTTCGCCCCGGGGGGGCCTCCCCCCCGCTCCCCCCCGTGACTTTACAGGGTAGATGCCCTTTAAAATTCTACCAAACTCATAAAATCTTCCAATCTTAATTAACTAAGTTGTAAAGATCACAGCTAACAGTAGACTTTTTTGTGAAGAAATAGTTTAAATTTCGTAGCTTTTTGGCCCAAAAGCGACGCCACGCCCTACTGCTCTGAGACCTGAGAGACAAGGGCGAACATGGAAGGGCTGTTCTATGTAAAAAAAGGGGATGTGATTTTTTCCACCCTCGCACCTACACACCCAGTCATGAGTCGCACAAACTCCCCCGCCTATTCTGTAAACTGATTTGTGGCCGCCAAAATGACAGGAAGGCCGAAAATGGCGGATTTTTAATAGATGATGTCAGATTTTAACCTAAATTATCTCATGATCTAAAAATTTTCGATAACATTAAAAACGTGCCGATTTCAACTTTGTCGAAAATAATCGCTCAACACTATTGGTGAGCATGGTTTCTGCTCGGGGTGAATAGACTTTAACCACTGAACTGCACTGAGGACCACTGGCCCTTCGTCAGCATACATGCTCCCTGTTCCATGCAAGACAATGATGCCTGCACATGGTAATGTGGTCGGGTAACTTTGCCAATTGTCTAGCTTATATACAATTCTTCAGTCTACTGCTAATTGCGGCCACACAGTAAAACATAGGTCAGAGGACCCTTATTCTTCTGACAACATGAGGTCCCAAAAAGAAGACCCTCCCCACATATCAGACAATTATGAAGGAAATGATGTCGCACACCCCAAAGGAAAACGAAAATTTAAATTTCAAAGGTGCTTGTGGGGGGGGGTCGGCCCCTAGACCATCAATCAAATAAATCCCAGCACTCTTGATCTTGCAGTGAATAACAAAAAGTGATTTATTGCAAACATATAATATGACAGATCTCCAGAGTATTTTATAGTAAAATTCTGGGCAAAATTGTGATTCAGACGTAGTTAATTGAACGTTTTCGGCCAACTAGGCCTTCCTCAGATTGCTGAAGCACAGGGAAACCCGGGGCCCCTGAACACAATTTTGCCGAATTTTTCTATAAATACTCTGGGGATCTGTCTATTTATTTTGCAATAAATCACTATTTGATTTTTCACTGCAAGAATAAAG
>JAODAL010070370.1:0-15950 GCA_025379985.1 Phyllomedusa bahiana | reverse complement strand
TTTTTTTCCTGGCTCCCTCAGCCATTCTGCTAGGCCCTAGCCTACCTCAAACCTGTCCCTTAATTCTCCTACCACCTAAGGGATCACACAGGATCTCCAGTGCTACTCAGGAGGGTGTAAGTCCAGTCAGAAAACCTTCTGTCCCACCGTCTGGGAATATAGGGTCTCCCACCAGCGGTCATAGTCTTCTCCTGGCTTTCAAGTCAGAGATCCACGCACTTCTCATGCGTCAACGCATGCGGAAGTAGCTTCAGTCTGTCTCAAATCCGAGTATTCAAGAATCATAGGTCCTTCAAACCAGGTCTTTTTCTCAAAGCCTGTGCCCTTGGTGTAAGAATCCACTCTTCAGGAATAAGGTTTGTAATCAGTTATCTTTCTAAAGTAATACTACTCCCAGCATCTCAAGTTACTAGAGTCTGACACATACTCAGAGACTGTTGTATCATTATCAAAGCTGCCGCTATTACATCATACTCAAGTCAAGTCATTGTTACTGCATCACAGTTATTGTATTCCTGGTTGCATCCAGAGACAAGGGCTCAACTAGTTATTGCTGCAAATAACATGCAACTACCGTTGTTTACCGAACCCTGGCATTGGTCGTCTAGTGATTGGTGTCTTGACTAGGGACAACGAAGAATTTTTGGGTACTCAGGTCCCTGGGGAAGTTAGCCACCATATTACCCTCGTGCCTTACACCGTTACCCATGACAACAACCATTTTTAAGGGGCCACCCCAGGGTTCCGAGTATGCCATATGTTCACACGGCTTATTTAGTTACATAATTGCGGGCGTATTGCGCTTTATATGCGGCTAAATGCACCCCGCAACTACGGTAATCCATAGCTCTCATAGAGAACTATGGATTACGCCTTGTCTCCCCGGGCGTACAATACGATCGTATAAAAGTGCCATGTCAATTATTCTTGGCGAGTAATGAATGTCTATGGGGCCGGTGGGCTGCCCCCATCGTGCTTCGCGAGTACGTGCTGATCAGCGCAACTCCCAAATCACCCAGCGTATTGTGGTGCGTACTGTACGCGCCGCAATTACGCCGTGTGAACATAGCCTAAGAATACTCTGGGGTTTGGCAACCCTATGAACAGTTCATTGTAACATATTAATAGAATTTGAACTATCCTGTAGAATTGGTGAACGGGATTGTTGCTGAAGCCAATTTTTTGGGATCCCATTTTTGGAATCAGACCAGGTAAGAGTTCAATCAACGCCACAACCGTTTTAGATGAAAATTTCCTTTTAAAAGCAAAACGGTCAAGACACTTACAGTAAAAACCTCTAAATAATTTATTGCAATCCTTTCATATAGAATTTGCACCATCCTGTAGGATGGGTGGATGTTGTTGAGTAATTTTTTTGGGGTTTTCGCCTGGCCCCGAGCTCCCCAAAATCCCCGTGACCTTCTTAGTTGGAAATGACACATTTCCTTTTAAATGGATAAGATATTTACATTAATGTGGGGTTTGGAAAAACTTCTAAATAATTTAACACTTTCATAGAATTTTAATGATTCAGGCAAATTCTCCAGTACACTAATGAATGGTAGGTTATGACTTTCACTGTATTATACATGAATCTTAAGTCAAAGTCAGAGGTTAAACTTACAAGCTTGTCTGTTACATAATAGTAATCTGATAATGATAGCAGCCAGTGACTTGTCCTACCGTCTTCTGCAATCTTAATTATTTGAAATGTGAAGTTAATGTGAGACCTGTCAGTCACAGACGTGTGCGGTGATGCTTACTCTCTGGAAGTCCGAGCTGTCACTCAATATCTTGTGTAGATCAACTTCTTATTTTCAGTAAGCAGTTTACTGTCTGGATCACTAGAGCACCACACCAAAATAGTACAGAAAATAAATGGGTCCCAGACATATTTTTTTGTAATCCTGCCACTTTAGGCAGCATGTGCCATATTTCTGGTGCATCTACTCAATGAGGCTATTCTCATTGAATATGATGGTGGCATATATTACTGAGATATGCTATCACTTTTTGATAGGTGTTGGTCTAACCTCCGGAACCCTCCCCAGTTCCGAGAATGAAGAGGTCATAGGGGTTATGCACCGTCCCTTCAAAGATTTTCTGCCTTTTATTTACTTATGTGTTTGCCGTTTGGCTGCATTTTTTTGACTTATAGGAAAAAGGGGTATTAATTACTCAAGAAATAAAACTGAAACATGGCCATACTCCGTAGGAAGCTAAAATGGACTGAACACAGCAAGAGGAGCACAAGCCCCCATGTACTTAAGAAAAATACCGGTGCAGTTAAATTTGGTGGTTAGCCCAAATCCCCCCTGGGGGTGAAATTTCCCCTTAAATTGGCTTGTTACTGATGAAAAAATTTGCCCGTCCCGTTTTCGCCCCCCCGGGGTTGGGGGTTTGGGGGCTCCAAAAAAATGAGGTTTTTTCTTGGGGGGGTTGGTGTCGGCTGGCAAGTCCATTTCAGTTCCTAGCTGTGAGTTTGGGCCCTTTTTTCCCTTTTTTTTTTTTTTTTTTCCCTTTTTTTTTGATCGTCCATTAAAGGGAATGCGTCATCAAAAAATGACTTCTTCTTTAATTCCCATTGTTATGTTAAACACCTTTTTAGAAATTTGGGGATATTTTTAAATTTTTCATATCACTTTCAATATTTTTTTTTTAATTCTTACAGTGGGGGCCAAAAGTTTTTTACCCCCGCAAATTTTGTCAGATAATACTCGTTTTCTTCCCGGAAATGATTGCCAAACACAAATTTTTGGTTTATCTTATTTAATTTGTCTTCATGGAAAAAACCCCAAAAAAAAATTGTATAAAGCAAAATTGGGTTAAATTTCCACCAAACATAAAAAAAGGGGGTGGACAAAAGGTATTGGCATGTTTTCAAATCATGTGATGCTTTTAATTTGTGTAATTAACAGCACCTGTAAAATTACCGTGGCATAACAGGTGTTAGCAATAACTAAATCACTTGAGCCGTTGACTGGATTTTGTTGACTCAACCTTGTCCTGTGTTTGTGTGACCCCCATTAGCTGGGGAAAAGAAGAAGACCAAGAACTGTTGAGGATTGGTTTTCCCAAAGTGAGGAAGCCTGACAATTTCAAGGCTACAAGTCCATCTCCAAAAAACCTGAATGTTCCCCGTGTCTACGTGTTTGAATTGTTTCTCCAAAGTTTGTTAAAACCCTGGCTCTGGGCTAACCTTTTTAGATGTAAAACCCGGCACCTGGGCTAACCCCCCATGGCACTGTGGCTAACCTCCCTGTGTAAAGGGCCCCTGGCTGTGGTAACTCCCTAGATGTAAAGCCCTGGCATGGGGGCTAACCCCCCCATGGATGTGGAACCCCCCATTGCATGTGGTAAACTCCCAGTGTGGGCGGAAAAAAAAAAAATTGCGGAGATTTCAAGCAAAATTGTGGGATGGTGGATAAGAACCCCGCTAACATCCAAAAAAAGTTAAGTGCCATGCAGTCGAGGGTACAAAACAGTGTCAACCCCCACTATCCCCGGCGGCATCTGAATGAAAAAGGGATGTTTGGTAGGAACCCGGAAGACCCCCCTTATCCCCAAAAACATTAAAAAAGCAGGCGGAGTTTGCCCAACTTCCTGAGAAAGCCCAAAACATTTTGGAGAATTTCTTGGTCAGTGAGAAAAAGTAAAAATTTTTGGGGAAAAGGCATCAACATAGAGTTTACAGGAAGAAAAAAAAAAAAGGACCCTTTAAAGAAAAGAATACGGTCCCTACGTCAAATGGCGGAGGTTCCCTGATGTTTTGGGCGGGTGTGGGCGGGGAAGCCCAAAACCCGACTCCCATCCTCAATTTCCCAAAAACCCCGATCCCATCCCCTTTTACTGGCGCATGTTTAAGTGAAAAATTTACTGTAGTAAAATGGTAACTCGGGTTTTTATACCTTTTGATACAATAATCAAGCTATTTAGGGAGAACAGACATGACAAGCAAAAGGGTAACAAGTTTTGTCTTTTGAAAAACTTTTGGGGTAGAGGTGAAAAAAAAAGCGTATTTTTTTCCAAGTCAGTCTGCACCAGCATTGGGGAAAGGTAGAAGGACTTGGGATCAGATTTTGGTCAATATATGTTGAATTGATTCGGCCCAGAAAGGGTTCAGGCAGAGCTGAAAAGCCAAAGGGGGTTTCCAAATACTAACAAATAATAAAAATTACATTTGATTTTTAGTAGCAAAACGTAACAATGCAGTTACAGGAAAGAATCTGCGAACTAAGCAGATGTAAATACTTTCAAGTCAAATTTTTTGTTTAAGATGGTAAGATGTGTATATAAAATAAGTGCCCCATTAAAAGTCAATCTTCGATGTTTTTATGTTCCAATAAAAGGATTTTTGCAGAAGTTGGGTGAGTGGTAAAAAACTCTTTTGAAATTGAAATTTTAATTGGCTATTTCTTTTTTACTGAGCCCACCCGTCTGATTAAATGGACACTGTTCTTACCTATATAGGACTACGAGACGTTACCGGGGCCACCTGTTTTCTCTTTTGAAAGGAGTCATGTAAAAATGTAGTGGATGGTGAGATATGGAGCCTGAAAGTACAAGTTCAAAAAAATTGTTACCCTTTTGCTTTTCAGTGTAAAATATATTTATTGGGTATGACTTTAGAACAGAAAAAAATTGTAAATATGCAAAACACTACAGGAACATTTGTTGAGTCTCTGAATTTGTACTGAGAAACAGTATTGCCTCCATCAGATCCTGCATACATGACCTCACATCTGATCTCATGATTTCCAGGCTAGAGAACGGCCTCTCTACACTAACTTGGGTTGGGGGCAAAGCGGTGACCACAGGGGCAACATCTCTAACAATGTCAGGTTATAAAGGAAATGCCTCAGCCACAGTCAGTTTTGATGAATGGTTGAACTCTTCTACTTCTTTGAAAGCAGGTGAATAATTTTGCTGAATCTGTTTGCCCCGGGAGCAGAATCTTTTCCCCTGGGGCAGCGCTTTGCCTGCTCCATGTCATCAACTACACTCCTCATGTGATGAGGCTGAAGATATGGGAGCAGGAGCACTGACCGGACCCAATTCCTCTTGCTCTTGCATCGAACTAACTGGACCAACTTATTATATATTTTGGGAGTCGGAGTCGGTCCCTTCTATGATGACTCCGACTCTTGCAAAATAGCCTCCGACTCCACGACTACTACTCCACAGCCCTGGTTTTGGGACTGCTTGACCGTGTGCATGGCGTTATGAAGTCTGAAGACTACCAACAAATTTTGCAGCATAATGTAGGGCCCAGTGTGAGAAAGCTGGGTCTCCCTCAGAGGTTTATGGGTCTTCCAGCAGGACAATGACCCAAAACACACTTTAAAAAACACCAGAAAATGGTTTAACAGAAAGCACTGGAGACTTCTAAAGTGGCAGCAATGAGTCCAGACCTGAATCCCATAGAACACCTGTGGAGAGATCTCACAATGGCAGTTTGGAGAAGGCGCCCTTCAAATCTCAGGGACCTGGAGCAGTTTGCCAAAGAAGAATGGTCTAAAATTCCAGCAGAGCATTGGAAGAAACTCATTGATTGTTACCGGAAGCGGTTGTTCGCAGTTATTTTGGCTAAAGGTTGTGCTGCCAAGTATTAGGCTGAGGGTGCCAATACTTTTTTCCGGCCCATTTTTGGAAGTTTTGGGTGAAATGATCAATGATTTGATTTTTGTCTCATTCTGTTTTGTGTTTTTTCATTACAAGCAAAATAAATGAATATATAAATACCAAAGAATTTGTGATTGCAATCATTTTCAGGAAGAAACTGAGTATTATCTGACAGAATTGCAGGGGTGCCAATACTTTTGACCACCACTGTAAGTCCTGTCACTAAGCCTAACAATAGTCTGACACTTCCTGTTCTGTAGAGAGAAATTTTCAGTTATCTGCTCATTATCGGCACAAGCGGAGTCAAACTGAAAGGTAACACCAATGTTTATAAATCCACCTGTCACAATAGATGTCACAGCTTCCCCTCTTTGCACACTGACTTCTTCTCAGGTCACAGATCATGCCTAGAAAACTCTCCTATAGAAGTCAATGGTCTGCTCCTGTTCACAGGCTCCTATGTCCATGAAGCTGCTGTAAAGTATCTCTCTGACTGCTGTTAAAGCAGTGCAGGCAAGAAAGCATATATAGATGACTGAATAGGTAAATCTATAATCAGAAAATAAAAATGGCTAAGAAGAAAAGAATAGGGATCAGGGTCTTGATTTAATAAGTAAAAAAAAAATTGGCAACAGATTCCCTTTAAAGCATTGCTGTGATCAGTGACTACAACTTTAGTGCCTATGAGTAGTCTGAGACATACCTCCTGTCTTATGATTGGTCCATGCTGTTACTCTCGCCCTCCCCAAATGGTTGTTTTCTTCAGATTTAATGAATCACTGCACAGAGACCTATTTTCTGTTATGACAAGGGCAAAATTCTTATAAAGGGCAGATTATTAAAGAGGTTGTCCTTGTTAGTTTTTACCTCTGCTGGTGCTGCAGTAGTAAAATAAAAAAAAAAAATTAAAATAACACTAATACTGTTGTAACCTCCATTCCAGCACCGCTGCTGTCCGTCGCTGGTCACCACCACTTCAGCAGTCACGTGGTCTCTGAACAGTGACATTAACTCCTTAATGACCGCCCGCCGACTTTTGGCGTCGGGCATTTCAGCTTGTTTGTCTGCAGCAACGTCTTTTAATGTCGCTGCAGACATCGGAGTTTGCGGCGCCCAGCGCCGTAGCAGCTGAGTAAAGGGCTGTACTACACAGCCCTGATTCCAGCGCAGCTCCTGCAAGCACCGGGGAGTGGGGGAAACCTCCGTTCCCCGGTGCTTTAACCCTTTGGTTGCCGCAGTCAGTGACCGCAGCACAATCAAAGGGTTTCCCTGCTCTGTCGGGTGATCGGAACACCCGGTGACCTGACAGAGCCCGGGGAATGGCTGCACAGTCAGCCCTGGGGACCTAGAGTAGCCCCAGGGCTGTCTGTGTAACAAACCAGTGATCAGGGCAGACTGACACAGATTATAATGTATTAGCATCTATGAATATGGTAATACATTACTAAGTGTTTTAAAAAAAAAAAAAAAAAAAAGTAAAACAGTTCTCTCTTCATGGAATCTAAACATAAAACATAAAAAAGTATAAAAAAAAATAAAAAAAAAAATAAATATTTAATAAAAAATAGTTGTGCACACATAAAAACAAAAAACCTACACATATTAGGTATCCACACGACCCGTAATAAAACTGTAGAATTAATCTTAACACGTTTAAGTATGAAATGTGAATGGTGTAAAAAAGAAATTGAAAAAAAAATTCTGCAATTATTTGTAAGTGAATTTAAACTATTTCCCCATAAAGTACAACTTGTCTCGAATAAAACGTGGGGCCCCATCCAACTGCGTCATTTTAAAAAAATAAAAAAATTACAACTGTTGAAACGCAAGGAGGAAAAAACAAAAAAAATGTTCTGGTCATTAACTACTTTTCAGGCGTTCGCCTTAAGGGGTTAAGCAATGAACATGATCGCCCAGTCAATCAATGGCTGTAGGAAGTGACCTTCCGACTGACAGGAACAGTAAGTAAACAGAAAACCTGGGGAGATGGTGGGCAGCAGCAGGAACGCTACAATGGAGGTGACAAAAAAGTATCAGTATTTTATTATGACTAATAATCTTTATTTATATAGAACCAACATATTCTGCAGCACTTTTGGGCTTGTTCACGTGGAGTTTTCAATCCGTGTTACAAGCGCTTTGTAGATCCGTCTTGGGGTCCGCTCTGTCGGTCCCCAAGACGGATCTAACCAATTAGCAGTGACTTTATCACTGCTCGCTATTAGGAAGACGCAGCGGTGTTTAGATGAGAGATCGCCGCTGCGTGTTTCAAAAGCTCTGCTCGGGTCCGTCTTGAAAAGAATTGCATGTCAATTGGATGGCTACGTTAGGACCTGCATAGTACAGGTACAGTATTGTTTCTATAATCTGAAACGGAACGGCTATGATTGACAGGCGACCTCCTTTGCCAAAGGCAGAGATCAGAAATAGCATTTATCTTGGCCTCTTAACCCTTTAGTTGCTATGGTGAGTAGTGACTACAGAATCTACAATCAGTAATGAAACAGTAAAATAGCCCGCCTTGTAGTCTCATCTTTGGAAACCCCCTTGGGGGAGAAAATTTCGCTCCCTTGTGCCCCGAAAAATTTTGATTTTCCAGCGTTTTTCCCCCCAAAATTTTCGGTTGAAAGTACCACTAGCCATGCAAACAAACAGGGGGAATTAAAACCTGGCCTAAAAATTTTCCTGACAAAGTTGTTTTCCACCCTCCTTCCTTCCCGGGGGTAATTTTCTTTACTACTTTGCGGATTTTGAACAAATAACGTTTCCTTACACTCAATTTTTAAAATTTTTTCCCTTTTTTTTCCAAATGATGGGCAAGGTTTTATTTTTATGTCTTTTTTAACTTTTTTTTTTTAAATCATAAAGGGGAAACCTTTTAAAAAAATAAAGTTCGGACTTATAAAGTCTAAAGGCGTCATCAGTAGCGAAAAAAATTTTTTTGGATAACAAAACATCCCCCCAAATTTAATAAATTTGGCTTTAAAAAATTCTAGGGTTTGTAAAAAATGCGAAAAGGAAAAATTTTTTTTATTGTGGCCCCCTTGTGTTAGGGTAATTCACACAACGCAGTTTTGGTGCATTTTTTTAAACTGCGCTCCAATTAAATTTTTCTTTTTTTTCCCAAAAAAAGCTTTTTTTTCCCCTTATCTTTTTTGGGGAAAGTGAGTAATCTTTCAGTGTGTCTGAAATTTCCACAAGAAATTCAAAACAATAGTTTGTTTTATTTAAACTTAAAACCCAAAAACCTTTTTCTGAACAATTTAGAAAAACTGAAAGAAGTTTGCTGGTAAAAAAGGAAATTTAAATTGGAGCCATTTTTAAAAACGCACCAAAACTGCCCCTTTTGGGGGAAAACGCCTTTAAGGTAATTGACCCCATATGGGTTCAAAATTTCCAAACCTTTTTTGTTCTAGGGCAGGACCGTTGTTTTTTGGGTTTGTAAATTTGCCCCAAAAAACCTCGGAAATGTTTTGTTTTTCCCAATAAAATTTGAATGTACGAGAACCCCGACGGAAAGCTAGGGATTTCCCTTTGGAATATGCCAACTTTGGCCGATTCACTTTTTGGCCTTTGGGGGTTGTTTTCCCTTTACCATAGCTTTTAAATATACCCCGACAATACTAAAAACCAGGGTTTTGGGGGCAGAAAAAATAGGGGTAAAATTAGGAAAACGCGGGAATTCCCTTTAGTCCCTTATTTTGGGGGGTTTCTGTTCTCAAAAAGGGTACATTTTAATATGCCTTTTATTTTGCACAGAAAAGTTTTTGGTGTTGCCATCAATAACCCCAAAAATTTTTGAGTGAAACACAAAATTTATTTTAGAACAAATATAACAAGGGGGGTCATTGTTCCCCCCATACCCCCCCAAATTTTAAAATTTTAAAAGGGAGGGAGCATCAGGCCCCACCCTTAACCACCCCAAAAACCCACGTAAATGCCAATTTTTTTAGATAATGTTAAAGGGAGACATTTTGGGATTGCACGTTTTCCCAATTTGTTTAAAAAAATTAAACTACTTTTGTTATGAAATTTTAACGGGCCAGGAAGCAATCAGTACCTTTTTAAAAGCAAGATGGGACTTTGAAGAAATCCATTTCCTAAATGAAAAAGGGGGACATTTTATAAATTTAAAAGGGGTTGTCTCCTACATTGATTAAATCTCCCCACAGCCCTGTTTTTTTGGTTTTTTTTTGAATTCCCGGGTCGTTTTTTAACGGGCCCTTCAACTGGGCTGCAGTAGAAGCCGGGTTCTGTAGTTTATGGGCCAAACATTTGTTAAACCCCTATCGGGGAAGAAACAAAAAGGGTTTGAAAGCTATAGTAAACCTGAAGGGGATGATGCACCCCCTAAAAAGAGGGATATTGGGAAATAGGTTGGACAACTGTTGGCCATGTTCACAGGGTTAAAATGGGCCGTATTTCGGTCCTTTAATTTTACCCCCGTTTGGGGGAAATTAGGGGGGGGTCGGACTAAAAGGCCCCAATTCTTAGGGAAAAATTTCCCACATTTTCCATGGGAAAAAAACAAAAGGGGAAATTTACGTCTCCTTTTCCCCTGTCGGGCAAAATCCCCCCGCAGGGGGAAGATAAAGTTAAAACTTGTAAAATTACCACGGGGGAAAAGGCGCCTGGTAATGCAATTTTTCTATGGGCCCCGGCAAGGGTGCCGACCCCCCCCCCTCCCGCCCCCACGGGGGTAATTGCGGTGTCGTATTTTACGTTCCCCGCAGTTAAGTTTGGTAAATTTAGCCAAAGGGCATTTTCCCCCCCCGGCCCCAACGGGTTTTTCACCCGGTTTGGGGTTTTTAAATTTCCCCCCCTGAAAAAAACCGCCAAAAATTTTAGATAATTGTGCTCTAGGGAAAAACCCTTGGGGCCCCAGTCCCCACTGCAGGGGTTTGGCCCCGCCCCCCGGTTTTTTTCCCCCCGGCGGGGGCCGCTAAAAGGGAAACGTTGAGCATGTTTATTTTTCCCGCCGGGTTTTTCCGGACGGAATTTTGGGAACCCACCCCCCAAAGGGGGAGGGCTCTTTCCGTAAAATTTTTTCCGAAGAGAAAAAGCCGCCCCCCGCCCCCGCCGCCCCGGAATTTGGGCCCCCCCAAAACAGGGAAAAAATACCCCCCGGGAAAAACCGCCCCGGGTTAAATTTTGTCCTCTGCCTTTTAACTCCCCGCACCCTTAAGGGAAAATATTTTTGAAAAGTGACTATTTTTGAAAAGCTTTTAATAAAAAAAAATTCCTTGTTTTTGAGACAACCCCCTTTAGGGGGGAAAAAGGGGGGGGCCCCAAAAGGGTTTTTTAAAAAAATAGGGACGGCCCTCCAAAAAAGGGGGACATTGGGGGGGTTTCTGGAAACCCCTCTGAAAAAAGTAAAAAAACCACAAATATTTTGCAGACAATGTAAAACTGTAAATTGCTGCATGATTTTGACGGGACCCCCGGTAATTATTCCCCTTCACACAAAGATACTTTAAAGATGCACTTAAATGTCCCCCAACCTTCCCCAGAGAGCAGGGGGGCGGGAGCACAAACCAACACAGGGGGCCCCCTGGAAAACCCAAAAAACCAGTCAAAAGGGGCCCAGACCACAGAAATGGGCCGGAGTCCAGGTCCACCTTTCGGGGAGCCCCACGGGGGGGGTCAGCATTTAATCAGCCCGGCAGCGGGCTTAGAAGATGACCTGTAGTTTCTCGTATGGGTTATATACATTTTCCCTACATGTTTTTGGGGATGCGCCATCCTATGAGCAGGGGCCCCCCCCCTTGGGTTAAAAAAAAAAGTATAAGTTCCCCCAGTTCAAGAAAAGTTTCCATGGAAGTTTTGCACAAAACCCTCACTACAAATCCCATGATGCAAAGAGCAGCAACAACGGAGGGGAAGGGGGCCCATTACGCTCATGCACCAATCCACCGTAGTGGGACCCACATTCCAAAAATGATTTTTTTTCACTTTTGGCCCCAAAGTCCTTCCTCCCCCGGGAAAAGTGCTCAGAGTTTTTTTCACCACTTTAAAATTTTTCCGTGCAACTTGCAACATTGCATCCTCCCTGCACTGAAGCCCTCAGCAAGAGCTGCCCCCAAGATGCCCAGCTGATGCCCCTCCATGACATTGATATAATGGAGGATGGAAGCTATGTATGGATGACAACCCATCTCCAGCATGTGGCACTGGTCGTTATGGTTCTATATGTGACTTCTTTGCAGTCTACCAGAGCTTCCTCCATGATGCCTGCTACCTACCTATTAGATGGGCATCAGACTAAAGTGTATGAGACAAGCCCTGAGGACTCCAAAGTGAATGCAAGGACGCCGTGTGCCACTTCTACCTGTAAATTTCTGGACAGCATCCCTGGAGATAGCCTGGTGGTTCAGGTAAGGACATGGATTGTGGTGTATGGAGTGTTATATCCACTTGTCCACTGGTTGCTGGGGAATAGAGATGAATATAATATTTTTTATAGGTAATGTTGCGTCCCATTCACATCATATTTTTGATTTCTGTTTAACATACACATTATAGGGGTTGTCTCACTACATTGATCATCTCACCTCAGTCCTGTTTTCTTGGTTTCACTTTGAATTCAGGGGCGTTTTCTTGCTTCTACTAGGCTGCAGTAGAAGCCAGGTCTGTAGCTATAGCAACCAGTTCTGACAGCCTATCAGGATAGATAAAACTGGTCTGTAGCTATAGCAACCAGTACTGGCAGCCTATCAGTATAGATCAAACAGGTCTCTAGCTATAGTAACCTGAGGAGCTGATGCAGCCCATACAAGAGGGGATATCAACGAATAGGTAGGACACTGTTAATGGACATATATTACAAAGTGACTTGTTTTTGCAAGGTCTTCAACATAAAAAACAATCCTTGTAGTGAGACAACCCTTTTAAACAGATACATTATATAAGACCAAAAAAGGTATACAAATCTCTGATTTAATAACGTAGATGCAAAACATGTGTCTACGTTTACATTTATTTTCGTCCATCTTAGACAGAGGAAATATGTACATTTTCCTAACCTTTCACTGTTTAAAGGGTTGTCTCACTACATTGATTCATCTCACCTCAGTTCTGTTTTCTTGGTTTCACTCTGAATTCAGGGGCGTTTACTGGCTTCCACTAGGCTGCAGTAGAAGCCAGGTCTGTAGCTATAGCAACCACTGCTGGTGGCCTATCAGGATAGATCAAACAGGTCTGTAGCTATAGCGACCTGAGGAGCTGATGCAGCCCATACAAGAGGGGATATCTCGGAATAGGTAGGACACTGTTAATGGACATATATTGCAAAGTGACTTGTTTTTGCAAGATCTTTAACATGAAAAGCAGCAATCCTTGTAGTGAGACAACACCTTTAAACAGATACATTATTTAAGACCAAAACAGGTATACAAATCTCTGATTTAATAACGTAGATGCAAAATGTGTTTATGTTTACATTCATTTTCGTCCATCTTAGACAGAAGAAATATATACATTTTCCTAACCTTTCACTGTTTAAGGCTATGTCTATACTGCAAATGTTAAAATGCTGTGAAAATCCGACTGCATTTTAACACCTGCGCCAAAAACCACAGTTGGATTTTGACTTTCCTAGTACATTGAATGTATTAGAATCCGTCAGAAGATAGAACATGTTCTATCTTCTGGTGGAAGGTTGTTGGTTTAGAAATTCTATTGTAGAAAATCCATGCTGTGTAGACTACAGCACAAATTTTCTATTGAGGTCTATGGGGCACTGGTTACAGTTGGATTTTCGGCGGATTCTAAACACTGAATCCGCCGACCAGAAGCCGTGTAGACGTGGTCAAAGAATTAGTTTGAAAAAAGTTTTGTTTTAAATTTTATGGGACACATATGTGAAATCTGTTTAGGTCTAAAACTCACTTTGTTGCCCAAAGCAACCAATCAGAGCGCCCCCTTATTTTTCCAGTGCACTATATGAAATGAAAGGGGCGCTCTGATTGGTTGCTATGGGCTCTGATTGGTTGCTATGGGCAACAAAGAGAGTTTTAGACCTAGACAGTTTTCACATATGTGGCCCTATGTGCAAAAATCAAATCTGTTTAACGTATGCAAATATAGGGCCACGTGTATGAAGACTGTGTAGATGCAAGACGTTCTTTGTTGCCCGTAGCAACCAAAGTGCCCTTATTATTTTTTTCAGAACATTATATTAAATTAAAGGGGTTGTCTCACTACAAGGATTCATCTCACCTCAGTCCTGTTTTCTTGGTTTCATTTTGAATCCAGGGGCGTGTCTACTGGCTTCTATTAGGCTGCAGTAGAAGCCAGGTCTGTAGCTATAGCAACCAACGCTGGCAGCCTATCAGGAGAGATCAAACAGATCTGTAGCAATAGCGACCTGAGGAGCTGATGCAGCCCATACAAGAGGGGATATCTAGGAATAGGTAGGACACTGTAAATGGACACATATTGCAAAGAGATTTGTTTTTGCAAGATCCTTAACATAAAAAGCAATCTTTGTAGTGAGACAACCCCTTTAAAGGGGAGCTCTGATTGGTTGCTATAGGCAACCTTGAACGTCTTGCACCTAGACAGTTGTCATACATGTTCCCCAAAGAGCTTTGTGCTGGCATACATTACCTATTGACTTTCAAGATTAAAAAAAAAAATGTATGCATGGTGCCCCACCAAGGACAACATCTGCAAGGAGTTTGCATGTTCTCCCAGTGTTTGTCCCCTTCAGGTACTCTTTTTTCCCCACCACATGAAATAAAACATACAGATAGTTTGATCTGGAAGTCAGGCCGTGAGCCCATAAGTGGACAGGGACCAATGTGAATATAGGCAATCTCTGTGCAGCGCTGTGGAATATAATGGCACTGTTTAAATGAATAAAATGTGTACATTCTTGAAAAAGGACAAAAAAGCCTGGTAGTCTCCACTGATTTATCCCCTTCCCCAAAACGTATCCAGATGTGAACGAGACTGTTGCGGCAGGAGTAGTGGATCCTCTGGACCACCACAAGCGATGGTGGGGGAGCGGGGTCTAAGTAGGTCCTAGTATTCACCACGGGAGTCTTACCAGGTCGCTACCCCTGACGTTACGTGCTTGCGATGGCGGCTGAGGTGCAGTGAGGTACCAAATCGTGAGACAGGCAGGCGGGTCAGGACAGGCGGCAAAGGTTCGAGGTCAGAAACACGGACAAGCCAGGAACGCAATTATGTCGCTTTCTCTACGGTACTGGGCACACACAGATCCGGCGAGGAAGTGCCAGAGGTGGTACCATTATAGGGTCAGTGGCCGGCAATTACTGGCACGCTGCCCCTTTAAATCTGAGAGAGCTGCCACGCGCGCAGCAGCCGGCAGAGAGACGCGGGGAGACAGGAGCGCGGCTGCGTAAGTTCTTGTTCCCGGGGAAGCAAGTGCGTCCGCAGCCCGACATGCTGATCGCGGCGTCACTCGTCCCTGGGGCAGGAGAAACAGAAGGGACACGGGTGCAGGTTGGGCTGCGGGGCCAGCCGTGACAGAGGCAAACATAGTCACAATTATATATTTGTGAACGTTTCCCCCATTATAGTCTATGGATCCATTGTGCTTTATGTTTTAATACCTTTTTAGGATATTCGAGTGTATACGCTTGGTGGATGGCAAAAGTGTGATGTGAATGGGGCCGAAGAGTAAGAAATAGTATCTTCATACTCAGTACTCAGGGTATATACACATCAGAGCGCCCCTTTCATGTCATATAGTGCTCTGAAAAAATGAAAGGGGAGCTCTGATTGGTTGCTATAGGCGATAAAGATAGTCTTAAACCTAGACCTTTTTATACATGTTGCCCTAACTTTCCCACAGCAATTTAGGAGCTCCATTATAGGGGGTGTCTGACAGCAAATGAATGTCAGCTGTTGTTAGTGGCAGCCAGGAAATTATAGAGGCCAGTGTTCCATGGTCTTGCAGCTGCCGCTAATGGCTGTATAAATGTAAAAGTGAAGTGTAAAATGATATTTGACCATTGACTTCTGTAGGAGAGTTTTCTAGTCATGCTCTGTGACCGGGGAAGAAGTCAGTGTGCAGGGAGGAGGAGCTGTGACAACTCCTATTGTGACTGGTGGATCCTGTGTTATCTATACACATTGGTGTAGGTAGACAAGACCCTAGGTAGGTATGCAAATAGGCAAGGCCCCAGGCTGTAGGTAGGTAGTTTCCCCCAGTTAGGTAATCTGTAGGTAGTTAGGGTCCCCTTTATATAGGCTGCAAGCAGTTAGGGACCCCCTTTAGGTAGTATACAGGTAGTTAGGGTATACAGGCAGTTAGGGCCCCTCTAGCTAGTATACAGGTAGTTAGGGGCCTCCTTTTTAAG
>JAODAL010070369.1:0-15950 GCA_025379985.1 Phyllomedusa bahiana | reverse complement strand
TTTCCTATGGGCATTGTCACAAGTCATTTCATATGAGGGTGACTAGGTTAAATTCTCATAGTTATTTTCTATTGGTAGTGATCATGGTCTTTCCCCTCATCTGTTTGATCACGCATTCTCTTCTGGTGTGCCCACAGGTCATTGTTTTTACCGGGTGATCACAACCTTCTCTTACTAGTATGACCACAGTTTTTTTCCTACTTGTAAAAAAACGCAGGTTTCTTACGTAGAATCGGTTTTTTCTACTAATAGCGATCACAAGTCTTTTCTCATACCGATAGGGATCAAAAGTCATTTCAACCAAATTTTACGATCACAAGTCATATTGATATGACATACGATAGTAAATCACAGGTCATCCTACTTAATATGATCACAGGCTTCTCATATGACGGTGATCACAGGACATTCAAATAGGGTAGTGATCACAGTTCTTTCCTATTTTTTTAATCTATAGTGTTCAGAAGCCATTTCCCCTTTATGTAAAAATCAGGTCTTCTCATATGATAGTGACCAAAAGGTAATTTCCCCTAGCAATGGTATATGATCATTCTATTGGGGGATCACAATTTATTTTGTATGTTATGTTCACAGGTCATTCTTATTAGTAATAGTGCCCCCGGGGTTATTCTCATTTAAAATTTGATCAAAAGGTTTAAATTTTCATCCCAATTTTTGTGATCATAGGTATTTAAATTATTTTTTAGGGGATCAAGGTATTATCATATGATAGTGTTTCCCAGTTTTTTTTTAAATTGGGCCCTTTGGAACAAGGCATTCTCAAAATGATAGTGTAAATGATCATTTCATACAATAGTGATCAGGGGGGTAAATTCTATATGAGGGTTTGGCACAGGAAATGTTCATATTAGTGTGACCCCCAGGTCTTTTCTGTTCTAGTGTCCCCTAGGTCTTTTTTGGAAAATAGTAGTGCCCACAGGTCATTCGGGTTTCAGTAGTGACCCAGGTCATTCTTTTTTCTAGTGGGGAAACCACAGGTCTTTTCGGGATTTTTAGTAGTCCCCTTGGGTCTTTCTAAAATTTGTAGTGCCAAAGGTCTTTTTGATTTAGTCGTGACCACTGGTAATTCTGATTCTAGAGTGCCCACAGGTCTTTTCTGATTTAGAAAGGGGACCCCCCAGGTTCATTCTCCTACTGGTTTTGATACAGGCCCATTCTGATTCTGGGTAGTGCCACAGGTCATTCCCCCCAAAACTGGTTTTGCCCGGGTCATTCTGTTTTAAAGTAGGGGCCCGGGGTCATTCTGTTTTAAGTAGTGCCCTTTAGGTCTTTTCTGAAAATTTAGTAGTGCCCCAGGTAATTTGTTTCTAGTTTGACACACAGGTCATTCTGTTTTATTTAGTCCCCAACAGGGTCTTTTCTGATTTTTTGGGAAAAAGTGCCCACAGGTCATTCTGATACTGTAGTGCCCCAGGTATTTGATTCTGTAGGCCACAGGTAATTTGTTTTTAAAGTAGGGGACCAAGGTCATTTCGGGATTCTAGAAAGGGGCCACAGGTCTTTCTACCCAAACTGGTTTTGATCACAGGTCATTCTGATTCTAA
Source organism: Phyllomedusa bahiana (assembly GCA_025379985.1). NCBI lineage: Eukaryota > Metazoa > Chordata > Amphibia > Anura > Hylidae > Phyllomedusa > Phyllomedusa bahiana. The sequence goes on along the minus strand of JAODAL010070369.1, from coordinate 14,385 downwards.
GAAAGTGACCCCCAGGTTATTTCCTACTGGTTTTGATCAAGGGTCATTCTTTTGTATTTTGGATCACAGATCTTTTCTAAAATCATTGTTCTAAGGGGAATTCTCTTTCCCCAGTCAAAATTTTAAATTTTTCTTACCCGGGCAAGGGGGCCAAATTCCTGTTCTTTGGTGATCAAAAGTGTTTTTCACATTTACTTTAACCCCAAGTCATTTTCTTTATATTTGAAATTTTAAAGGTCTTTCTCATAACGGGGGCCCCTGTAACAGGTCATTCGGGTTTAAAATTTAAACCCCCAAATTTAAATTAAAAAAATGAATACATTTTTTTAGTGACAAATCAAAAAAGATGTAAAGCTGGGATGTGGGTGAGGTTCCAAGCTTCAGAAAGTATGACGGGGGAAAGATGTATGGGGGCTCCCAGGGTGTGAAAATTTTTAAAAGGATATTTGGAGGTTATGTAGTAGGTATATGTTAGGTAAAAATAAGTGGCTTTTCCAAAGGGGTATATTTATGTTTTAAAATTTGGGATATTTTTGGTTTAATAGGGGGGGGGGGCTTTACTGTATATAGAATATGGGGACTTTTATGATTTGGCGCGTCGGGGCGCACGTTTTGGGCCCCCTTTTTTTCCAATTTAAAAGCTGCGGCTATGTAGGGTTCCGGTGCCCGGGGGGTTTCCCCCTCTTACATCCCGCGGGTAAATTTCCCATGGGTTGGGTTTTTCCATGTGGGGGGGCCCCAAAAGAAGGGAAACTTAGGTGAAAGAAAGGGACTGCGCCCTAACATGTTTTCCCCGATTCCCAGGACAGGGGGAAAAACCCAGCGAGAAATTTTTTAAACAGTTATTTGAAGAGCAAAAAGAGTTGCCCTTTCAAAGGGAATAAAAAGAAAAAGAAAAAAAAAATCAAAGTCCCTAAAAACGTTTAAAATTTTTTGTGAAAAAGGGGTTCTTTAAAAAATTTAAAAAGGAAAAATATTTTAAGATCGCTCAAAAAAAATTTAAATCCCCCCAAAATGTTTCCTCCCCTAAAGGGTTGGGGGGGGGGGGGGGGGGCGCTAAAATTTTGCCGGATCTGGGGGAGGGAAATAACAGCCCTCCGGTGTCAGGGTTTTTGGGGTTTTAAACAGCCCTTCCAGTTTTTTCCCCTTTCCCCTTCTATGGGGGGCGGCACTGGTTCCCCAAAAGGGGACATTCCGGGCCCTTTCTTAATCCCAAAATATTTGCTTTTTCCAAGGTGGCGAAACAAAAAACCTCATTGTGGGGGGCCGATCGGGGGGGAAGGCCCTTGAACCCTTTTTCCCCTCAGCCCTACCAGGCCCCCAAGTAGATTTCTTCCTATTTTTGGGGGCACCCCAGAAATTCAAACCTGGCTTTGATAACCCCCCCTTTTTTAAAGTTTTGGAGGGGGTAAAAGGGATTTTTAAAACTTTTTTTCCCCAGCTTTTTCACCCTTTCCCCCACCAAGGTTTTACTCTTCTAAAAAATTATTCAAAAATTTTCCCTTGCCCACCATCGTTTTTTTGGGCCCTACTCCAAATGGGGGAGTTTTTATAAAAGGGTAAGGCCCATAAAAAGGTGCTTTTTTATTTGGGGAATGTTTTTTGATAATTGGCCCTATTTTCTTCACAAAACCAACTTCAAATTCAGCGCTATATGTTGGTTTCGTGGGGGTTTTTGGGAAGACGAGGGGCCTTTTCCCAGGATTTTTCTAAGGGGGAGAAGGGAAATTCCCCCTTAACCAGGGGTTTCTGTTTTACAATCATCCGGGATGGCTGGTCCAAAATTTTTAGTTAATGAGAAGTGGGGGGAACATTCTTTAAAAATTTGCCCATTCCGAATTTTGGGGGGGTTTTCCCCCCCAAACCCTTTAAGTTTGGTCCAGACCGTTTGCCCGCCCTTTGCCCCCTTGTGTGGCACCCCCCCCCAAAATTTTTGGGGGGAATGTTTTGGGCCTGTGGGGGGCCAAATGGGTTCTGGGGGAGAGACAGTTTTAAAAACCCTTTTGAATTCTTTTTTTTTCCCAAATGTTAATTTTTTCCTTTAAGAACCAAAACGCTCCTGTTCCTTTTAATTTTTCCAAAACCCTTTTTTTGGAAAACCAAACCCGGTTTGAAATTTATTTTTTTGCGGCCAAAAAAGAAGCCCTTCCTTTGGAAAAATTTTGGGTTGGAAACCCCTGCCCCCAATTTCCCGGAAAGTGACCCCGGTGGTCAAAACATCTCAAATGGCCCAGAATTATTTTCAGGAAAAGGGGAACCCTTTCCCTCAAAAATTTTTAAAAAAATGGCAGGAGTTCATAGGAAAATTTTTCCCCCCCCCAAAGGGATCAAGGGGTTCATGCCCCTTTTGTCTCACCTCCTGGAAAACTCTCCTCTCCCCCAACCCGGGACTCGGGGGGTTTTTGGGGATGCCCCTTTTCCCCATAACATGGGAGCTTTCCCTCAGCACAAAATCCTGGGCACCATGTCTGGTTTACCCCCTTGGTAAAATGTGCGTCAGGTTGGGGGTTTGGAATTTTTTCCTTTATCTTTTTCCCCTCCCCTGGGGCTTTGGGGGGACGGGGGCCCTTTTTGTGACGATCCGCGCATTTTTTTTCCGCCCCAGGATTTGTTTTCCCCTTTTTTTCCTTTGTCCCTACTTAAATTACTTAGGGTGTTTTGTGTTTTTTGGTCTCTTTTTACAAAAAATTGCAAAAATAGGGGGACACCTTTTTCTTTTTGGGGTTTTTTTTGGGGGGGGGTGGGGGGGGGGTTTTTTTTTGGGGGTGGGGGGGGAAATTTTTTTTTTTTTTATTTTTTGGGGTTTTCTTTGTTTTGGGAAAGGGAGGGGCGGCCTTCAGGGGGCTTATTTAAAATTTTTAATTAACTTTGGGGGTTTAGGGGGGCAAAAAAGGGTTTTCATTGGTTAGTTTTTTTTGGGGGGGGGTTTTTTGGGGGGAAGTCTTTTTATTTCTTTGGGGTGTATCAAAGGGGGCGTTTTTTTTGGATTGTTTTTTTTGGGGGGGTTTTTTTTAAAATTTTAAAATTTTTTTTGTTTTGTTTAAAAATCCGGTTTCCTTTTTTAAAAGTGCGGCAGGGGAATTTTTAAAATGAATTTTAAAAAAAAATTTTTCTTTTTTATTAGGTTTTTAAAACATTTTTCAGAAAAAAGCTAAAAAACCTTCTAAAAAAAAAAATTTAAAAAAAATTTCACTTTCCAAAAAAAAAAAAGAACGGCGAAAACTTGGGAAATGGGGGGTTTATAGGTTTCCCGGGGGAAATACAGAAAATCAAAATTCTGAAAAGCCTTCTCTTTGGGGTAAAGCTTTTAAACCACCCAAAATTTCAGAATGGAAAGGACAATGTCCCTTTTATAACCTAGGGGAGAAAAATTTAAACCAATCAGAATAGGAGCGACAGGGCCCCATTATAACTATGGAAGAAATATTGACCAATCGAATCAAAGGCGGGCCCAGTTCAAAATACAGTAAAAAGCCAGAAAAAGAGCTGATTGGTTGAGCCCAGGCGGCAGATATGGATCCACCAATCATTATGTAGTGCATCTATTTTGAGTGGAAAGCAAAAGGGCGCGATAGGAGGGGAGCAAAAATTTTATTACTGTCTATGGGAAATATTCTAGGATGTGATTGGTTGGGGAGAGGGGGCTCGTCCAGCTTACCCAATCAGCGGCTGAGCTACCTTCTCATAGAGTTTCTATGGGGAAAGAAATGCAGAGCGAGCTCTGTTGTGATTGGCAAATTTTAAAAAGAGGCGCGGTTTTTTGGGACAATGGGGGGAGGAGCGAGACGACGTCTTATGGGGTTTTCAAATGCAATTGGAATAAAATGTACATGCCAAAATAAAATGTAAGATCACGAGAGTTGTAGAATCTCTATATAAAAGGACATTAATATGGGAGGGTAACGAAAATAAAGAAATAAAAATGAATTCATTGAAAACAGGCGCAACTTCCGATCATACATGTCGCCCTATGTGTTCTGTATATATATAAATGGTGGAAATTTTGTGAATACACATTTGAAATATACAGTGACATTATGGTAGACCCTTTTGCTCAGATGCCCTCTTTTTTCTTCCATAATGGTTCTCTCCTGACTTCCTCAAGATTGTTAGGATTTTAAAAATTCATTCTCTTGTACAACACTGTTAGTGTATCTGGCTCATCTTACTTGACCTGGTCTCTCGGTGGATTATATGTGATACCTGTGTGCTCTCTGTGTTTTATATGTGATACCCGGGGGTCTGGGGGTGTATTTATGTGATGCCCGGGGGGCTCTCGGCTTGTATTTATGTGATGCCCGTGGGCTCTCGGTGTATTATATGTGATACCGTGAGCTCTCGGTGTATTAATGTGATACCCGTGGGCTCTCGGTGGATTATATGTGATGCCGTGGGCTCTCGGTGGATATATGTGATACACCGTGGGCTCTCGGTGGATTATATGTGTACCGTGGGCTCTCGGTGGATTATATGTGATTCCAGTGGGCTCTCGGTTGTATTAATATGTGATGCCCGTGGGCTCTCGGTGTATTATATGTGATACCCGTGGGCTCTCGGTGGATTATATGTGATACCCGTGAGCTCTCGGTGTATTAAATGTGATACCCGTGGGCTCTCGGTGGATTATATGTGATGCCCGTGGGCTCTCGGTGGATTATATGTGATACCCGTGGGCTCTCGGTGGATTATATGTGATACCCGTGGGCTCTCGGTGGATTATATGTGATACCAGTTGGCTCTCGTGTATTACATGTGATACCTGTGGGCTCTCGGTGGATTATATGTGATGCCCGTGGGCTCTCGGTGGATTATATGTGATGCCCGTTGGCTCTCGGTGGATTATATGTGATGCCCGTGGGCTCTCGGTGGATTATATGTGATACCCGTGGGCTCTCGGTGGATTATATGTGATGCCCGTGGGCTCTCGGTGTATTATATGTGATACCCGTGGGCTGTCGGTGTATTATATGTGATACCCGTGGGCTCTCGGTGTATTATATGTGATACCCGTGGGCTCTCGGTGTATTATATGTGATACCCGTGGGTTCTCGGTTTATTATATGTGATCCCTGTGGGCACTCGTGTATTACATGTGATACCTGTGGGCTCTCGGTGTATTGTATTGTATGTGTTTTCCATAGGCTCTCAGTGTGTTATATGTGTTTCCCATAGGGTCACATTGTGTTATATGTGATGTTCGCTCATGTACTGAAGAACGTGTCCTTTATTTAAATTATCTAATAAAATTTGTTGTTTAACTTTACAAGGAAGTGATGTCCTCGTCTATAGAGCAGTGAAGATCTCATTTTATAGATCTCCTGTACTTTACCTTCTATAAACAAATCATCATATAAATGTAAAGTCATAGGAACGAGGAAATGGGCGACATTCAAGGGCGAGGTAAGTCGCCCCAGGACAGAGGAAGAGCTAAAGGAACGATGTTACCAGGACCATGGACAATGAGGTCAGGAACCTCCCAAAAGATCTGTACATTACCAGGACCATAGACAAGGGGGGTCAGGAACCTGCCAAAAGATCTGTACATTACCAGGATCATAGACAAGGGGATCAGGAACCTCCCAAAAGATCTGTACATTACCAGGATCATAAACAAGAGGGTCAGGAACCTCCCCAAAGATCTGTACATTACCAGGACCATGGACAAGAGGGTCAGGGACCTCCCAAAAGATCTGTACGTTACCAGGACCATGGACAATGGAGTCAGGAACCTCCCCAAAGATCTGTACATTACCAGGACCATAGACAAGGGGGTCAGGGACCTCCCCAAAGATCTGTACATTACCAGGACCATGGACAATGAGGTCAGGAACCTCTCCAAAGATCTTTACATTACCAGGACCATGGAAATGGGGTCGGGAACCTTCCCAAAATCCTGTACATTACCAGGACCATGGACAAGTGGTTCTGGAACCTCCCCGAAGATCTGTAACGTACCAGGACCATGGACAAGGGGGTCTGGAAACTCCCCAAAGATCTGTACCCTACCAGGACCATGGACAAGAGGGTCGGGAACCTCCCCAAAGTTCTGTACAGTACCAGGACCATGAACAAGGGGTTCGGGAACCTCCCCAAAGATCTGTACATTATCAGGACCATGGACAAGGGGGTCGGGAACCTCCCCAAAGATCTGTACATTACCAGGACCATGGACAAGGGGGTCGGGAACCTCCCAAAAGGTCTATACATTACCACGACCATGGACACGGGGGTCGGGAACCTCACAAAAGATCTGTACATTACCAGGACCATAGACAAGAGGGTCAGGAACCTCCCCAAAGATCTGTACATTACCAGGACCATGGACAATGAGGTCGGGAACCTCTCCAAAGATCTTTACATTACCAGGACCATGGAAATGGGGTCGGGAACCTTCCCAAAATCATGTACATTACCAGGACCAAGGACAAGGGGGTCCGGAACCTCCGTAAAGATCTGTACATTACCAGGACCATGGACAAGAGGGTCAGGAACCTCCCCAAAGATCTGTACATTACCAGGACCATGGACAAGAGGGTCAGGAACCTCCCCAAACATCTGTACCTTCCCCGGTCCTTGGACAAGAGGGTCAGGAACCTCCCCAAAGATCTGTACATTACCAGGACCATGGACAAGAGGGTCAGGAACCTCCCCAAAGATCTGTACATTACCAGGACCATGGACAAGAGGGTCAGGAACCTCCCCAAAGATCTGTACATTACCAGGATCATGGACAATGGGGTCAGGAACCCTCCCAAAGATCTGTACGTTACCAAGACCATGGATAATGGAGTTAGGAACCTCCCAAAAGATCTGTACATCACCAGGACCATGGATAATGAGCTCAGGAACCTTCACATAGATCTGTACAATACCAGGACCATAGACAAGAGGGTCGGGAACCTCCTCAAAGATCTGTACATTACCAGGCCCAGGGGAAAAATGAGGTCGGAACCCCCCCGAGATTGTACATTACCGGGAAACCATGGAAAATTGGCGTCAGGAACCTCCCCTAAGATCTGTACTTTTCCAGGCCCAGGGGCTATGGGTCGGAAAACCCCCCCAAAAAATCTGTAGTTACCAGGACCATGGACAATGGAGTCAGGAACCCCCCCCAAAGTTCCCTGTCCCTTTAAACCGGACCATGGACAATGGGGTCGGGAAACCCCAAAAAGAAGGATGGGGACTCTGCGAGGAGGAGGGGGAAAGGGGAGGACCCCAAAAAGAAGGATGAGACGCTGCAGAGGGGGAGGAGACCCCGGGAAAAAAGATGAGCCTGCAGAGGAGGAGGAGGAAAACCCCAGAAAAAAGTGAGACCCTGCAGAGGAGGGGGGAAGGAGGGCCCAAAAGAAAGATGAGCCCCTGCAGAGGGGGAGGAGGGGGGGCCCAGAAAAAAAGATGAAAACCCTGCAGAGGAGGAGGGGGAGACCCCTGAAGAGGATGAGACCCTGCAGAGGAGGGGGGAGGAGACCCCGAAAAAGGGATGAGCCCCTGCAGGGAGGGGGGGAGGAGAGCCCGAAAAAGGGATGGGGACCCAGAGAGGAGGAGGAGGGAGCCCAGAAGAAGGGAATGAGACCATGCAGAGGGGGAGGAGGGGGAAGCCCAGAAAAAGGGATGAGCCCCTGCAGAGGAGGAGGGGGAGGGGCCCAGAAAAAGGATGAGCCCCTTTGCAGAGGAGGGGGAGGAGAGCCCAAAAGAAGGATGAGACCCTCCCAAGGAGGAGGAGGAGGAGGGGGAGCCCAAAAGGAAGGATGGGGCCCCTGCGAGGAGGAGGAGGAGGGGGAAGGCCCGGAAGAAGGAGGGAGACCCCCAGAGGAGGAGGAGGAGGAGGGGGAAGCCCAGAAAAAAGGGAATTGGCCCCTGAAGGGAGGAGGGGGGAGAGCCCCAAGAAGAAGGTTGAGCCCCTTGCAGAGGAGGAGGAGGGAGCCCAGAAGAAGGTTTAAAAGGCCCCTCCCAGAGGAGGAGGAGGAGGGGGGAGATCCGGGAGAAAGAAGGATGAGACACTGAGAGGAGGAGGAGAGCCGAGAAGAAGGATGAGACATGCGGGAGGAGGGGGAGCCGGGGAAAAAGGATGGGGCCCACTGCAGGGAGGAGGAGGAGGGGGGGAGACCCGGGGAAGAAGGATGAGACGCTGAAAGAGGAGGAGGAGGCCCCGGAAGAAGGATGAGACGCTGGGGAGGAGGAGAGAGCCGAGAAAAAAGGGGATGAGAACTGAAGAGGGGGAAAGAGCCGAGAAAAAGGGGAAAAGACATTTGAAGAGGGGGAGACCCCAGAAGAAGGAGGAGACCTCCCAGTTAGGGGAGAGCCGGGGAAGAAGGAGGAGGGACCCGAGAAAAAGGATGAGCCCCTGCAGAGGAGGAGGAGGAGGAGGGGCCGCGGAAGAAGGAGGGAGCCCTGCAGAGGAGGAGGGGGGAGGAGACCCGAGAAAAAGGATGAGCCCCCTGCGAGGAGGAGGAGGAGGAGAGCCGAGCAGTAGGAGGAGACCCTGCAGAGGAGGAGGGGAGGAACCCCGGAAAAAGAAGGATGGACCCTGAGAGGAGGGGGGAGGAGGAGACCGAAAAGAAGGATGGCCCCTGCAGGGAGGAGGAGGAGGAGGAGGAGAAGTATGGACCCAGCAGGAGGAGGAGGAGGGGAGAGCCCAAAAAAGAAGGGATGGCCCCTTGCAGAGGAGGGGGGGAGGGGGCCGGGGGAAGAAGGATGGGCCCCGGGAAAAGGAGGGAAGGAGGGGGGAGACCCGAGAAGAAGGTTTGAGACCCTGCAGAGGAGGAGGAGGGGGGAGAGCCGAAAAGGGAAGGAGGGAGACCCTGCAAAAGGAGGAGGAGGGGGGGAGACCCCGAGAAGAAGGATGGCCCCCTGCAGAGGAGGAGGAGGGGGAAAACCCCGGAGAAAAAAGGTTTGAGACCCTGCAGGGGAGGAGGAGGAGGAGAGCGAGAAGAAGGATGAGACCCTGCAGAGGAGGAGGGGGGGAGCCAAAGGAAGAAGGATGGGACCCTGCAGAGGAGGAAGAGGAGAGCCGAAAAGGGAAGGGATGAGACCCGCAGAGGAGGGGAGGAGGGGAGCCGGGGAAGAAGGAGGAGACCCTGCGAGGAGGGGGGGGGCCGAGGAGAAGGGGGGGGGCCCCTGCAGAGGAGGAGACCCGGGAGGGCCCCTCCCAAGGGGAGGAGGAAGGGGAGAGGAGAAGGGAAATGAGACCCAGAGAGGAGGAGGAGGAGGGAGCCCAGAAAAAAAGGATGGGGAAAACTGCAGAGGAGGAGAAGGGGGAGGGGAAAAGCCCGGGAAAAGAATGGACCCGGCAGAGGAGGAGGAGACCCCGAAGAAGGAGAGCCCCTGCAGGGGAGGAGGAGACCCAGAAAAAGGATGAGACCCTGAGAGGAGGAGGAGAGCCCAAAAAGAAGGATGAGCCCCTGAGAGGGGGAGGAGGAGACCCCCGGGAAGAAGGGGGAAAACCCGCAGAGGGGAGGAGGAGGAAGGGGCCCAGAAGAAGGATGAGACCCCCCCGGGAGGAGGAGGAGGAGACCCGAAAAGGGAAAGGATGGACCCTGCAGGGGAAAGGAGGAGGGGAGACCCGGGGAGAAGAAGGATGGGGCCCCTGCAGGGAGGAGGAGGGGAGACCCGGGAGAAGAAGGGATGAAAACCTGCAGAGGAGGAGGGAGAGCCCAGAAAAAAGGATGAGCCCCTGCAGGGAAAGGGGAGGAGGAGGAGCCCAGAAAAAGGGAATGAGACCCTGCAGAGGAGGGGAGGAGGGAACCCGGGAAGAAGGGGGAGCCCCTGCAGGGGAGGGGGAAGGGGGGGGCCCCAAAAAGGAAGGATGGGGACCCTGCAGAGGAGGGGAGGAGACCCCAGAAAAAGGGGATGAGCCCCATGCAGAGGAGGGGGGAGGAGGAGACCCCAAAAAGAAGGTTTGAGCCCTCCCAGAGGGGGGAGGAGAGCCGGAAGAAGGTGAGCCCTTTGCAGGGAGGAGGAGGAGGGGGGGAGAGCCGAGAAAAAGGGATGGGGACGTTTGCAGGGGGAGGGGGAGAGCCCAAAAAGAAGGATGAAAACCCTGCAGAGGGGGAGAAGGAGGAGGAGAGCCGAGAAGAAAGGAAAAAATGAGCCCGCAGAGGAGGAGGGGGGAGAGCCGAGAAGAAGGATGGGGCCCCCGGGAGAGGAGGAGGAGGAGAGCGAGAAGAAGGATGAATTGCAGAGGAGGGGGGAGGGACCCCAGAAGAAGGAGAGACCCTGCAGAGGAGGGGAGGAGAGCCCAGAAAAAGGGGAAGAGCCCCTGCAGGGGAGGAGGAGGAGAGCCCAAAAGAAGGATGAGACCTGCAGGGGAGGAGGAGGAGACCCCAAAAAAGAAGAAGGATGGGGACCCTGAAAGAGGAGGAGGAGGGGCCCGAGAAGAAGGATGAGACCCTGCAGGGGGAGGAGGAGACCCCCGGGAAAAAGGATGGGGACCCTGCAGAGGAGGAGGAGAGCCCAGATAAAGGCTGGGCCCCTGAGAGGGAGGAGGGGCCAGAAGAAGGATGGGGCCCCTGCAGAGGAGGGGGAAAGAGCCCAGAAAAAGGGATGGACCCTGCGAGGGGGAGGAGACCCGGAGAAAAAGGATGAGCCCTGCAGAGGAGGAGGAGGAAAGGAGAGCCAGAAAAAGGAGGGAGCCCCTACAGAGGAGGAGGAGAGCCCGGGAAGATGGATGGGGAAACCTACAGAAGGAGGGGGGGAAAGCCCAGAAAAAGGATGAGACCCTGCAGAGGAGGAGGAGGGGGAGGACCCCAGAAAAAGGGGATGAGACCCCCAGGGAGGAGGGGGAAAAGGAGGGCCCCCAGAAGAAGGATGAGACCCTGCAGGGGAGGAGGAGGAGGAGGAGCCCAAAAGAAGGATGGACCCTGCGAGGAGGAGGGGAAAGGGAGCCCAGAAGAAGGTTTGAGACCCTGCAGGGGAGGAGGAGGGGGGAGGGGGCCCCGAAAAAGGATGAGCCCCGAAGGGAGGAGGGGGGGGGAAGGCCCCGGGAAAAAAGGATGGGGACCCGGGCAGGGAGGGGAGGGGGAGGAGGGGCCCAGAAGAGGATGGAGACCTGCAGAGGAGGAGGAGAGCCGGGGAGAAGGATGAGGGACCTGAGAGGAGGGGGGGAGGAGGATTTAGAGCCGAGAAGAAGGATGAGACGCTTGAAGAGGAGGGGGGAGACCCCAGAAAAAGGGATGGGGCCCCTTTCCCGAGGAGGGGGAAAGGGGGGGAGAGGGGAGAAAAAGGGGATAGCCCCCTGCAGAGGAGGAGGAGGAAAAGGAGGAGAAAAAGGGGATGAGACCCTGCAGGGAGGAGGAGGAGACCCCAGAAAAAGGGAAAGAGACCCTGCAGAGGAGGGGGGAGGGGACCCCGGGAAAAAAGGAGGGAGCCCCTGAGAGGAGGAGGGGGAGAGCCGAGAAAAAAAGGATGAGACCTGCAGAGGAGGAGGGGGGGCCCCAGAAAAAGGGGGGCCCCCTTTGCGGAGGAGGAGGAGCCCCCGGGTAAAGGGCTGAAAACCCTGTGAGGGGGAGGAGAGCCCAGAAGAAGGAGGGCCCCCTGAAAGAGGAGGAGGAGACCCCGAAGAAGGATGACCCCCTGCAGGGGGGAGGAGGAGAGCGGGAAGAAGGATGAGCCCCTTGCAGAGGAGGGAGGAGGAGGAGAGCCCAGAAAAAGGATGGGCCAAACGAGGAGGGGAGAGTCCAGAAGAAAAAATGAGAACCACGGAGGAGGGAGGGGGGAGCCCAGAAAAAGGATGGGACCCTGCAGAGGAGGAGGGGAGGAGACCCCAGAAGAAGGATGAGCCCCTGCAGAGGAGGAGGGGGGGAACCCCGAGAAGGATGAGACCCTGCAGAGGAGGGTAGGCCCAAAAGAAGGATGAGACCTCCCAGGGAGGAGGAGGAAGGAGGGGCCCAAAAGGGAGGATGAGCCCCGCAGAGGGGGAGGAGGAGGAGGAGAGCCCAGGGGAAGGATGGGCCCTGCAGAGGAGGAGGAGGAGGAGGCCCAGAAGAGGATGAGACCCTGCGGGAGGGGGGAGGAGAGCCCGGGAAGAAGGATGGGACCCTGCGGGGAAGGGGGAGAGCCAGAAAAAAGGATGAGCCCCCTGCGAGGAGGAGGAGACACAAGAAGAAGGAGAGCCCCTTGGCAGGGGGAGGAGGAGAGCCCGGAAGAAGGATGAGCCCCTGCGGGAAGGAGGGGGGGAAAAGGGGGAAGGAGGAGACCCCAGAAGAAGGATGAGCCCCTGAAAAAGGGGAGGGGGAGAGCCCAGAAAAAGGGGTTGGGGGACCTGCAGGGGAGAGGGGAGAGTCCAGAAAAAGGGGATGGGGACCCCCCGAGGGGAGGAGAGGCCAGAAGAAGGATGAGACCTTGCAGAGGAGGAGGGGGGAAGAGCCAGAAGAAGGAGAGCCCCTGCAGGGAGCAGGAGGAGACCCCGGGAAGAAGGGATGAGACCTGCAGAGGAGGGAGGAGGGAGCCCAAAAGAAGGAGGGAAAACCCCTTTGCGGAGGAGGAGGAGGAGACCCCAGAAGAAGGATGGGGCCCCTGCAGAGGAGCAGGAGGGGGGGCCCAGAAAAAGGGATGAGCCCCTCAGAGGAGGAGGAGGAGACCCCCAAAAGGGAAGGAATGCGACCCTGCAGGGGGAGGAGGAGACCCAGAAGAAAGGGATGAAAACCCGGGCAGAGGAGGGGAGGAGGAGGAGGAGAGCCCAGAAGAAGGATGAGACCCTGCAAGGAGGAGGGGACGGAGAGACCAGAAGAAGGATGAGACCCTCAGAGGAGCAGGAGGGGGCCCAGAAGAAGGATGAGACCCTGCAGAGGAGGAGGAGGAGACCCGAGAAAAAAGGGATGAGCCCCTGCAGAGGGGGAAAGGAGGGGAACCCCAGAAGAAGGTTTGAGCCCCTGGCGGGGAGGGGAGAGCCCAGAAGAAGGATGAGACCCTGCAGAGGAGGAGGGGAGAGAGCCAAAAGAAGGATGGACCCTCCCAAAAGGAAGGGGGGAGGAGGAAAACCCCAGAAGAAGGATGAGACCCTGCAGGGAGGAGGAGGAGGGGGAGCCCAGAAGAAGGATGAGCCCTGCAGGGGGAGGAGAGGCCAGAAGAAGGATGACCCCTGCAGGGGAGGAGGGGGAAAGGAGGGGCCCAAAAGAAGGATGAGCCCCTGCAGAGGAGCAGGAGGGAGCCCAGAAAAAGGATGAGCCCCTGCAGAGGAGGGGAGGAGGAGGAGAGCCCAGAAGAATTTTTGAGACCTGCAGAGGAGCGGGGAGGAGAGTCCAGAGAAGGGGTGGACCCTGCAGAGGGGGGAGGAAGGGGGAGGGAGCCAAAAAGAAGGATGAGACCCTGGAGAAGGTGAACTAGGACATGTGATGAAACACTAGGGAGGAGAAGCAGATGAAGGGAAGTGTGAGGGCCGTCCGGGGTGGGGGCCTTTGGGGAAAGGCTTCTGCTTGACTAGTTATGTACAGATTTCATGGCTTTTAGAAAAAATATAAAACTTTTATTACTTTAGGGGACAACAAAACAGTTTTTTTGGATGACCCATCAGTTTTAAAAATGCGTTGATCTCGGGCCCCTCTTTAGGAGTCGGGGGTTTTCTGATTTTCATTTCCTATGTCGGCTTCGGTTTGCTTTCTCGCCCCTTTGGGTTTCTCCTTCACTTCTCCCCAGATCTCGAGCAGTCTCTGTGGGCCGATCCCATGTACAACTATAGCCTCCTTGTAACTACACACGTCGTACTTCAGCCCGTGTACATGAAATCGAGGGCTGTGTCTATAAGTCAGATTTGCTGCCAACGCAAGAACCCAAAATACACGTCAACCAATGGGAAAACCGGCAGGAGGCAAGGGTTTATAAAAAATTGGGCACAGGGGCCCGGGGGATGTTGAAGTTTCCCCCCGACACAAAGGGGGGTAGTGTTTGGGGGGTATAGTGTTTTGGTGTGCTGTATTTGGTGTAACCCCATGACGGGTGGATGAGGGTTGAGGGAAAACCCGTGGATTGTATTGGAAAACCCCAAAATCCGTAATGAGATCCCCCACCTGCTCTGTGTTAAAAAAATCTTCGCGTCACCTACAGGAAAACACAAGGGACATGAATAACTCTATGGGACCCCTGTGGCTATAGGGTCAGTTATGCTATCTAAAAATACTGAAAAAACTTTGGGATTTTTTTCACACTTTTTGATCAAAAAATGCTTAAGCCCCCCCCACGGCTGTTTATCAGTGCAGTAGCGTGAAAGGTTGGTGTTTTTTTTTTTTTTTCTTTGGTTTATGGAGGTCGGTTGCCCCAATGAGAAGTCTGAATTTGGCTCTAGGGGAGAGATTTAGATGGGGTTTTTAGGACCACCCGCCTTGAGACCCCGTTGTAACCCGGGGGATGGCTTAAGGCATTTTTTGATCAAAACGTGTAAATAAAAAATTG
>JAODAL010070368.1:0-15951 GCA_025379985.1 Phyllomedusa bahiana | reverse complement strand
GCAGTACAATTTGGAAATTTCAACAATTTTGACTTTGAGAATGTAAAGTGTTCAAGCTAAATGGTAAATGTCCACCAGAGGTCACCATAAGACTATAGTTTCATAGTACACAAATCTCACTCCTTCACTCAAAGGGACAGATGTATTAAGGCTGGCATTTTTTAAGTCTTGAAATGAAGTATGTTTTAGTTATATGTATTACATTTACTAAGAGCCATTTTTTTCTGGCAGTATTTGTGTTGGACCCAGGGCCCTCCAGAGGATTCTCTGTTCCTCCAGTGGGCCAGTCCAACACTAGGTGTAGGTTCTATCTTTAGAACAAACCCTGAAAAATTAGTTATTCAGTTATTTGTTGTGGATAACCACCATGTTGTAACAAAAAAGTTACACATTTTTTATGGACATTAGACACTTTTTGCAATCTCATCCACATGGGCCAAATTTCTGGCGTAAAAAGTATGCTAAGTAATAGTTGGTCTAAAAGCAAATCTTATGATGCACCAAATTTATCAAACAGCATTAGCCATTGTAATAAATCTTTTTAGACTAAGTACACTATCGCTTTTTAGACAGCGATAGTAAATGAGGGCCATTATACTTAAACACTATGGAGTAAATTTGCACCGAAGTAAGATGTGACAAATATATTAAAGTTTAACCCCTTAAGCCGAACGCCTGAAAAGTACTTAAGCACACTTTTTTTTGTTTTTGCCTCTTTGGGCGACATGTATGATCGGGCTTTTCGCCTGTTTTTTGGTGTAACCTGCGCCTCCCGGCCCGAATCCCCCTGTCGGGCGCAGGGATGCAGTGTTAGGCGCAGCGTTCGCCACTTTCAGCTGCGCCCCACATGAAGGGGCGGGCAATGGGCGCGGTGTGGGCGCGCTGTAGGCGTTCCGGGGCGGGACGCAGCGCGCTCGAGGCATGTACGATCGCGAGTCGGCAAAGTGCGGCGCAATGCAGCGCTCGGCAGCTCCGACAGGCAGACCTGGTTGATTCTGGTCTAAATGCTCCGGCGGAGGCGAAGTGAACCGAGAAAGGAACATGAGAGGAAACATATAGATGACCGCAACAGAAATCTCGGCGCTCAGCTCCGTGCGGCATGGAGTATGATTCCCAAATAATCGCCTTTATAAAGGTGGAAAACATTCTCAGGAAAGAGCTCAAAGCTCAAAAATAAAAACAACAAAAAAAAAAATCACTTTCCAAAAATTAGAACGGCGCAATATCAGATTAGGAAATGGAAATTGCCGGATATACAGAAATTCACATTCAGAAAGCAAAGTTCACTCATGGACGGCATAAACCGCCAATCCAGAATAGAGCGACAGGAACCATAAAACCTACTTCTCCAATTGTAGTCTATGCAGATCGGCGCAATGCAACTCTGCGCTCAGTCCCGTGCGGCATGAGTATTAATAAAAAAACATCATTTTATTAAGTGTAAAACCATTATCAGATAAAGCGCTGAAACCTCACTAAAAATAAAGCATTAAATCCCTACAACGCGTTTGTCGCCCGAACTGCGCTACATAAGGACTTGCAATATAGAGAATGCCTGGAAATACAGGTAATTCAAATTGTTTAAGCTCTTCTGATTGTCGCAATAAAACCACCAATCAGAATATCAGCGACATGGTCCCAACTAACCTAAGGAGAGTATTGACCAATCATATTCAAAGGCGGGACAGTTTCAAAATACAGAAAAAAGGCAGAAAAAGAGCTGATTGTTTGACAGCGGCAGGGGCTCCGTCCGCTTATCCAAGTCAGAAGCGCGAGCGTACTTCTCTCTCAGGTTCTATGGGAAAAGAATGCAGACGAGCTCTGTTATGATGTTGCAAAGTTAAAAGCGGCTATCTTATTTTGGACCAAGGGAGAGCGAGGCGACCGCTCTAGGGATTTTCTAATGCAATCAGAAATAAATGTACATGCCGAAATCAAATGATAAGATACAAAATTGTCCCCGATGTGTATATAAATGATCAATAATATGAGTAAAAGAAAAAAAAATTTAATTCAAAAAAATCATGTAATTTCTTTATTTTCGTAGCCGAAGGATCAATAGTATTGGTGTAATGAAAATAAAGAAATACAAATGTTTTCATGATTAATATTTTTTATTTCTTTTACCCCTAATTAATTTATTCATTTTAATACACATCGGGTCAAGCTTTTGATTCTTATCATTTGATTTCGCCATTAATTTATGTTCAGATTGCATTAGAAAACCCATGAGAGCACGTTCACATCTCCCGTTGGTCCAATAACCCGCCTCTTTTAACTTTAGCCAAACACAGAGCTCGCCTCTGAATTTCTTTCCCTTAGAACTGCTATAGAAAGTAAGCTCGCGCTCTGATTGGCCGGGATACCAAGCCGCCCGCTAGCTCAACCCAATCAGCTCTATTCTGCCTTTTTACTGTATTTATAACTGTCCGCCTTGATATAATTGGTCAATATTTTCCTCATAAGTTATAAGTGTCCCTGTGCTCCTATTCTGATTGGTCCAATTCTCCCTCCATAATAGAATGGGCCACTGTCGCTTCCAATATCCTGATTGGCTGGTTTATGCCAACCAATCAGAAGAGCTTAAACAATTTGAATACTGTATTTCCCGGCAATTCTCACTATTGCAATTCCTTATGTATCGCCGGTCTCGCCCACAAAGGGGGGGGGGCCCCCCGTTGTTAGAGGATTTAAACTGCTTATTTTTATTGAAGGTTTCAGCGCTTTAATCTGATATGATTACGCTTAATAAAAATATTTTTATTATTCATACTCCAAGCCGAACGGCGACTGAGCCCGAGATTGCATTGCGCCGATCTCTCCATAGGCAACAATGGGAGAAGTAGCTGTCGTGCTCTGATTGCTGGGATAGCCAAGCCCCCGCTAGCTCAACCAATCAAGCCTTTTCCGCATTTTTAACTGTATTTTGAACTGACCGCCTTATTGATTTACGATTGGTCCAAAACTTCTCCAAGGATATAATTGGTCTTTGTCGCTCCTATTCCTGATTGCTGGCTTCTGTCCGACCAATCAGAAGCCGCTTACAGAATTATGAATTTACTGTATTTCCCCGGCAATTCCTCTATATTGCAATTCCCGATGTAGCGCCGGTCCGGAGATACAACACGATGGTCGGGATTTAAATGATTTAATGTTTAAAGATGTTTTAGCACTTTTTCAAGAATATTTTTACAACTAATAATAAAGATTTTTTT
Source organism: Phyllomedusa bahiana (assembly GCA_025379985.1). NCBI lineage: Eukaryota > Metazoa > Chordata > Amphibia > Anura > Hylidae > Phyllomedusa > Phyllomedusa bahiana. The sequence goes on along the minus strand of JAODAL010070368.1, from coordinate 12,736 downwards.
TAAACATAACCCCATGCCACACGGCGCCTGAAGCCGAGATTATCATTCCCGATCTCTCCATAGACACAATGGTCAGAAAGTATCTCACAGCTCTGATTTTCAGGGATAGCCAAGCCCCCACAAGTTCAACCAATCACTCTTTTCAGCAATTTACTGTATTTTGAACTGTCCGCCTTTGATACTGATGGTCAATACTTCACCATAGTTTAAATATTTTAATGTTCACTGTCGCTCCTATTCTGAATGGCTGGTTTCCTGCCGACCAAATGAAATATGCATTTCAGAATTTGAATACTTTATTTCCGGCAATTTCCAATATCCAAATTCCTTGATAAAGCGCCGTTCTAGATTTTTGAAAGTGATTTTTTAATGTATTTTTTTTATTTTTTTGAAGTTTGTGAGCTCGTTTTCTGAGAATTTTTTCCGCCTTTTAATAAAGCCGATTTTTTTATTCTCATACTCCGCACGGACATCTTAAATGATTTCTCAGCTGTTTTCCAGTCTGTCTCGAATCGGATACATGTAGGCCGCAGTCCCGCATGCGTACCATGTCCCCGCACTGCGCCCATGTCCCTGCACTTGCCACCACACACTGGCGAGGCGCCGGAACTTTTCCCAGCGCGCGGACTTGGTCATGGTATGTATGAGCACACTACTCTCGGGCGTGCGAATCATAGGCACAGCGCCGCACTACGTCCTAAGTCCCACACTGCGCCCCAACACTGGCAGGCGCGCGGAACCTTTACATAGTATTATATGCGCGCCCCCATGCCGACATAAATCATGGCGCAAATTTCGCCGGCGAAAGTGTGCGCCGCACGTGGCGAATATTCATACATGTCGCCCTGTGTTTCAACAGCGTACCTTTTTATTTTTATAAAGACGTCAGTTTTATAGAGACCTCATTTTATCAGACAAGTTTAGTTTTGGGGAAATTGCTTAAATTCACTAATAAATGATTGCAGAAATTTTTTTCAATTTTTAAAATGTTTTATTTCTAATTTCTGTACATCTTTTTTTTACATATTCACATTTCACACTTAATAAACGGATTAGATTAACTCTACACATTAAAATGTCGTGTGGGTAGCCTAATAAGTGTGTTTTTCGTGTGTTGTGTATAATGTATCACAATTATTTTTGATTAAATAATTATTTTTAATTTTATTATTATTTTAATTATTTTTTCTACACTTTGTTATTTTTTTTTACTTTTTCTTAAATCCCATGAAGATTAACTGCTTGCCTTTTTTGTAAACACTAGTAAAGTATAGCCATATGTCAATTTAGGCTAATACATTATAAACTGTGTCCAGTTTGAACAAACAACGATTCAGGCACACACAGTGTAACCTGAATGCTGCTTTGATACACAGAGACAGTCCTGGGCCACTCTAGGTCTCCAGATTGACTGTGCACCGTTTTTTCCCGGCTCTTCAGTTCATCGTAATTCCGATAATACCGACAGAGCAGTGGAAGAGCCCTTTGATTATGCTACAGTCATGAAAGGTGTAAATATTTGTGACTTTATTATGTCAGAATACTGATGTAAATCATTACATCATTTGGCCCCTGTAATTGCTAAAATAATAAGGGGGGCAATTTACAAAGGGATTTACACCAGTATTCTGTGCCGAAAGTACCAATGTTTGCGCCAAAACCGAACTGGCTCAAAATAGGGAATTTGTTCCTGAAAGTGGGTGGTGCTTATTGAAAGGGTAGGGCAGTTGCTAAGTCCATACATCACTGGGCACTGCCCTGTGGTACATTTTGCTCTAATAGGTCTGTTCAACACAACTTTTGCTTGGTCACATAGGAACTGTGGTCATGCATTTTTTAGAGATAACAAAAAAACGAGTAATGACAATAATTTTACTTATTTTCTGCATAAATAACTGACCACATCTCAGCATTATACTGTATAAAAACAATGAAAATCATCTGCTGGCAAATTTGTTTTCCTTCACAATCACGTAATTAAGTATGATCGGAAAATCGTAATCAACAAAAGTCACCAAATTACAGCTAAACAATGGGAAAAATATACCATAGTCTACCATCATACTTCGTATAAACAACACCATGAGTCGTATAGGTGAAACTGGATGGCTACAGGTGACAGTGGAGGTGGGGATTTATGGATGATTGTTGGGGGCTACGTTTTTTGTCTTGTGGTCACACAATGGACACAGGGAGGTCCAGGAGTACGGTGGCCACAAGCCCCCAGATTGATCAGCCACACACAAGCCCAATGATCAGCCACAGCCATGAGCTTCATTAGTGGAGGAAATATAGTTATTAGTGTCTGTCAGGTTTTTTGTAGTGTATATCTTTTTTCTACAGGTTCCCGTTTGGACTACTATGTCAGACCATAGTTTGGATTATTTATTATAAAAAAATGGATAGGGGAATTGTCAGGAGTTGTTTATTTTAAATAATGTGCCATTTGCTTTTTGTGTTTTTTTTTAACATTCCATTGTAGAAGTGTGAGTATCTGAGAGAGCAACCTCCCAATACTATCACTGGCAAGGTGCATTTTTTGTCACTCCGTCTTACAATACCTTAGTAACTCAGTGCATCGGTACTTGGAAGAGCCAGGGTTTATCATCAGAAGCGACCCGTCTAATGTATTTTATACTGCGTTCGGGCTGGTATTTTTAGGATGAAGAAATTAAATTCATGACCACTCCAATCTGATAGTATTAGACTGCATTAAGTAGTTAGAAATGTGATAAGCCCCTATTAGGTATGTATAATAGGCCTCTTCATTGGTACTACAGTATATAGGTACCCACAGTAGTTTTGCTATATATGGCACCTCTAGTTTGTAGGTAGCTATATAGGCCCGCCTCATAGGTAGGTAGATAAATGTCCCCCTTCAGTAGGTTAGGTAGCATATAAGTCCCTCCTTAAGGAAAAGTTAATATATAACATCCCCTAAGTAGTTATATGGCCCTTCCATAGGTAAATTAGGTATATAGGTCCCTCCTTTGGTAGTAGTATATAGATGCCCTCAAAGGGTAATGTAGGTATATAGTTCCCCTTCTTAGGTAGGTATATAGGTACCTTTTAAGGTAAGTAGGATAAAGGTCCCCTCCTTAGGTAGCAACTAAATAGGCAGCTTTCTTAGGTAGTATATAGTTCCCGTCCCTAGTAATAGTAATATGAATACCTTCTTAGGTTGTGAGTATATAGGTCCCTCCTTAGTAGGTATATAGGTCCTCTCAGTATGGGTTTGTCTAAAGATTCCCTTCTTCGGTAGGTTATGTATATAGAGTCCCATTAAGTGAAGGTATACAGGTTCCCTCTTTAGGTAGGTAGGTATATAGGTTCCCTTACATAGGTAGTTAGTTATATACATGTATACCTGCCCTATAAATCTGTTATGTTAATTAGCCCGCACGGTGAATGCCATAAAAAAAACAAAGTCAAAAACCAAATAGTGCTCCCTTCCTTGTAGGGTACTACAGAACTTGGAAGAAATTGTGTAACAAATTGTGGGGTGCGTTTTTTCAGGATTCCTTATTAAAATTAAACATTTTCAGCCTAAAATTGCAGATTGATGAAAATAAATTAAAGTTTTCCATTTTAACATCTAACCGCCTAAAAAAAAAATTGTGAAACACCTGTGATATTTCAGTTTTTCTTGTTTAATAAATTTGCAAAATATCTAAATTACTGTTTTTTTTTTCTTTCAAGATGGGACATCAGCAAAAAATTTACTTTTTTTGATCTTACCAAATGGCTGCAATGAAACAAAGATTGAAAAATTTAATGGAGTCTGAATACTTTCCGTACCCACTGTAAACTTATATATCACAGAGCTCAACTTCTCTCCTCTATCATATAACCCTATATATCACAGAGATTCAGCTTCTCTCCTCTATCATATAACACTATATAATCACGAGAGCTCAGCTTCTCCTCTAGCATATAACCCTATATATCACATAGCTCAGCTTCTCTCCCGCTATCATATAACCCTTTATCACAGAGCTCAGCTTCTCTCCTCTATCATATAACCCTATGATATCACAGAGCTTAGCTTCTCTCCTTCTATCATATAACGCCTATATCACAGAGCTCAGCTTCCTCCCACTATCATGTAAACCTATATATCACAGAGTCTTAGCGTCTCTCCTCTATCATAGAACCCTATATATTAACAGAGCACAGCTCTTCTACTCTATCATATAACCCTATATATCACAGAGCCAAGCTTCTCCCTCAATCATATAACCCTAAATTGTCACGAGAAGCTTAGCTTCTCTCCTCTATCATATAACCCTATATCACAGGAGCTCAGCTTCTCTCCCTCTATCATGTAACCCTATATATCACGGAGCTTAGCTTCTCTCCTCTATCAAGATAACCCTATATATCCACAGAGCTCAGCTTCTCCCCTCTATCATATAACCCTATATATCACAGAGCTCACTTCTCGACCCTCTATCATATAACCCTTACGATCTACAAGCTCACTTCACTCCTCTATCTATAACCCTATATATATCACAACTTCGCTTCTCTCCCTCTAACATATAAACCAAGATATTACAGAGCTCAGCTTCTCTACCTCTATCATATAACCCTTATATATCACAGACTCAGCACTCTCTCCGCTACCATATAACCCTGATATCAACATAAACTCAGCTCACTCCTCCATCACATCCTGCTCCTCAATAGAGGACAAAATCCTCTGACATGATTATATATATGGGTATAATGTCATGTAACAGATTTGTTGCAGTAATTTTATCCACTGTTTCCGTCATCTAAATAAGTCTATCCATACGGCCTGCCACATTGTCATTCATAACCAAACATGTTTAAGCTCCCACGACTTTCAACTGGTCCTCAAATCGGGCATCCTATCCTATCTTTACACTCTCAATCGAGCCTCTCACCTCTCCTGGTCACAGACCGTCCATTATTCAGAGAGAAAAAATAAAAAACACCAACTGCAGAAGCTGCCCTCTTATGACAGCCTGTGAGAGTGGGCGGGACAGAAACCCAAAATGGAAGCCACCCCTTCCTTTCGCATATAGGTTAAAATCAATGTACATAGCCCAAGTAATAACGTAATGTTTCTCTGCACACAAAACATCTCTGGGAAAAAGACTATGCAAACCTGGTGCCACTGGCAATGGCTGCGCACACTAATAATTATTAATTGTATACACACACATACCGAGCCGCACAGCGCACATTTCTATGCAATAAGGGCAATACACTACGCGAAATCCCTAAAAGAAGCAATTATGCTATCTATCATACATAAAAAACATTGAGACTCTCGGTATCACATATCTTGATCAGAAACATGTTTAATCTGCCCACTTGAGTATTCAACGGGTCTCAAAACGGCAGTCCTAACCTATCTTTACCTCTCAATCGAGCCACTCAGACCTCGTCACTGTAGAGGTACCGCCACCATTATTCAGTAGAGATAAAATAAAAAACACCCAAACTCTGCAAAGCCCATCTTATGACAGCCTGTGAGATTGGGCGGGTAGACAGAAACCCAAAAAGGAAGCCACCCCATCCTTTCCATAATAGGTTAATAATCAATGGTACACCCAAGTATAACGTATGTTTCTGCACACAAAAACATCTCATGAAAAAACGTATGCAAACCTGGTGCCATGGCAGCGGCGGCACACATGTAATTATACATTACACGACACAGCCGCCGCAGCGGCACATATCGTTCTGGCAAAAAGGGCAATACTCACGTCGAAATCCTAAATAAGGCATATATATCCAATCTATCATACATGAAAAAACTTTGAACTCTCGTGTCTCATATCATTGATCAGAACATGTTTAAGCTGCCCACACTTTCAACGTGGTCTCAAATCGGGCAGTCCTATTCCATCTTTACCTCTCAAACGAGCCACTCATGGCCTCACACGTCGGGTCACCGACCTCCATTATTCAGAGAGAGAAAAAAAATAAAAAACTCCAACCTGCAAAATGCTGCCCTTCTTATGACAGCCGGTGAAGTATGTCGGGGACAGTAACCCAAAAAGGAATGCACCCCGTTCCTTTCCTAAGGTTAAAAATCAATGTACACCAGAGTATAACGTAATGTTTCTGCACACAAAAAACATCTCTGAGAAATGTAGCAAACCTGGTGCCAACTAGCAGGGCTGTGCGGCACACAATGTAAATTATACATGTACACACACAGGACCCGACGCCGAGCGGCACATTTTCTGCAAAAGGCAATACACGTACGCTAAATCCTAAAGAAGCATAATGCTATCTATCAAATGAAAAGAAAAAACTTTGCGACTCACGTTTCACATATCTTGATCAGAACAGTTGTAAGCAGCCCACGACTTTTCAACGTGGTCTCAAATCGGGCAGCCTATCCTATCTTTATACCTCTCAATCGAGCCACTTCAGCCTCTCGACTGGTCAACACCGACCTCCATTATTCAGAGAGAAAAAAATAAAAAACACCCAACCACGAAAGCTTGCCCTTCTTATGACAGCCTGAGAGAGTGGGCGGGGACAGAAACCCAAAATGGAACACCCCTCCTTTCCATAAGGTTAAAATCATGTACACCAAGTATAAACGTATGTTATTCTGCACGACAAAAACCATCTCTTAAGAAAACTAGATGGCAAACCTGGTGCCACTGCAGGGCTCGCACACATGTAATTATAACATGTAGACCCACACCAGACCCGCCGCCACAGTGCACATTTCTGCAAAAAGGGCATTACACTACGACGAAATCCCTAAAGAAGCATTTATGCTATCCTATCATACATGAAAAACATTGGACTCTCGTTGCACATATCGTTTGTGAACATATGGTGTACATATATGTGGGTGTACATTATATTTAACCTATAGGAAAGGAAGGGTGCTTCCATTTGGTTTCTGTCCCCTCCCACTCTCATCTCACAGGCTGGTCCATAGAAGGGCAGCTTTGCAGTTGGTGTTTTTTATTTTTTCTCTCCCTGAATAATGAGGTCGTGCCCCAGTGAGAGGCCTGAGTGGCTCGATTGAGAGTAAAGAGTAGGATAGGACAGCCCGATTAGGGAACCGACGTTAGAGAAGTCATGGCAGCTTAAAACATGTTCTGATCAGATATGTGAACCGAGAGTCTCAAAGTTTTTTTCAATGTTATGAGAAATAGCATAATGCTATCTTTAGGGATTTCGACGTAGTGTATTGCCCTTTTTGCAGAAAATGTCCGCTGGCGCGGTCTGTGTGTGTACATGTTAATAACATGTGTTGCCCGCAGCCCGCCAGTGGCACCCAGTTGCAATACTTTTTTCAGAGATTTATTTGTGTTGCAAGAAACAACGTTTTATACTTGGTGTAGCATTTGATTTTTAACCTATATGGAAGGAAGGGTGCTATTCCATTTGGGTTTTTCTGTCCCCTGCCCACCACACACAGGCTGTCATAAAAGCGCAAGCTTTGGCAGGTGGTGTTTTTATTTTCTCCCTCTCTGAATAATTGAAGGTCGGTGACCCAGTGAGAGTCCTGATGGCCTCATTGAGAGGTAAAGATTATGAGAGACTGCCCGATTTGAGACCTACTTTGAAAGTCGTGGGCAGCTTAAAAACTTGGTTCTGATTCAAGAAATGTGAACCGAATCCTCAAAGTTTTTCATGTATGTTAGATAGCATAAATGCTTCTATTAGATTTCGACGTATTAATTGCCCTTTTGTGCTGAAATTTGCCGCTGGCGGCGTCTGTGTGTGTACATTAAATGTACATGTTGCGCAGCTCCTCCAGTTGCACCCAGAGTTTTGCATACTTTTTTCAGAATGTGTTTGTGTGCAAAACATAACGTTATACTTGTGTAACATTGATATTATCCTATTGGAAAGGAAGGGGTGCCTTCCCATTTTGGGTTTCTGTCCCCGCCACACTCTCAAAGGGCTGTCATAAGAAGGGCAGCTTAGCAGGTTGTGTGTTTTTATTTTTTCTCTTCTGAATAATATGTCGTACCCAGTGAGAGGCCAGTAGTGGCTCGATTGAGAGTAAAGATTAGATACGGTCTGCCCATTTGAGACCACTTAAAGTCTGGCAGCTTAAACTATTTCTATCAAGAATAATGTGAACCGATGTTCTCAAAGGTTTTCACCTTGTAGAAAGACATAAATGCTTCTGTAGGGATTCGACGTATTGTATTAGCACGTTTGACAGAAATGTGCCCGTGGCGGGGGCTAGTGGTGTGTACTGTATAATTACATTGTTGGCGCAGCCCTTCCAGTGGCACCCAGTTTGCATACGTTTTTCTCAGAGATTTTTTTTTGTTGCAGAAACATACTTATACTTGGTTACATTGATTTTAACCTATATGGAAAGGAAGGGTGCTTCCATGTGTGTTGCTGTCCCCCCCCACTCTCACAGCTGTCTTAAGAGCAGTGACTATTTTGTTTTTTTGCAGGTTGGTGTTTTTTATTTTTCTCTCTAATTATAGGTCGTGACCCATGAGAGCCTGAGTGGCTCGATGAAGTAAAATAGATAAGACGCCCATTTGAGACCACTTGAAATCGTCAGCTTAAACATTTGCTGATCAAGATATTGTGAACCGAGAGTCTTCAATGTTTTTTTCATAGTAATGGATAGAATAGCATAAATGCTTCTTTAGAATTTCACGAGTTATTTTCCTAAACCTAAACAACACAGACGAATGATTTACAATAGTATAAATGAACATATCTAACAAGAACAATAGAAGTAGAAAGGTATCGATATCAGAAAAGTGTTTTTATTATAGGATCCTATAACATAAAAAACTAATAAACTCTGTTATTAGTAAATACCAATATCATTAATCACAACAGTCTGCAAGAATCAAAATTATTATTGAATAGGTTGTTTGATATTTATTATTTTGTAGCATACACAGCCTCATTAAAATCGAAAAAAAATAAACTCATCTCACCTCTCACCTGGAATCCAGCGTCACAATGTCCTCACCTCCGCATGTCTTCTGTTTTCTTTTTTTTTTAGAAAACAGTTATTTATTAGGAATACAGTCCTAATAAATCAGAAACAATTAATACAAGTATACTGGTGTATCAAGATTACACATTGAAATTTACACATCAGACTTGAGTAACAGGTTGTTGGATGCAAGGGCTTTAACTTCCTTCCTTTTTAAGGCTTAATTGCCCCCTCCCAACATCTTTCCGCCAGCCAACTGCCCAACCAACCATAACCATCTCGGATCATTGTGCTTCGGTTCTAATTCCCCAAAGTCCCTCTTAGTTTTTCCGTTAAGTAGTAGTCTGTATATTGTTAAACCGATCCGACAACTCTCGCATCTTCTCTTTTGAGCACTGGTGGAAATGAATTGTTCTCCACTTCTTAAAACTTTTTTTTCGCTCCTATCATATTCTCTCAGTTTCCAACCTTCTAGTATAGCAAGCTTGCTTTTAAGCTGTCCCCAATCTCAAAAATCCCTGGAACCGTGATCGAAGCCAATCCGTAAAGACACTTCTTGGCCGCTATCAAGCGATTATGTACCCCTTTCCTTGTACTACTCTCTCCCCCTGGTGCTAAATCTATCAAAGTGAACAGTATGCCTTGGGTTGAATGTGATCGAGAGTTTTCCATGTATCTTTTATGAATTGTGTAACCTGATGCAGAATCTTCCCTGTACCTCTTACACGACCAACCCCATGCCAGTGTAGGAGATTAGCCTTGCCTGGCCGCATTCGGCAGGCCTGTTAGATATTTGGTCTCGTCACTTCCATTGTAGAATTAAATCATATATGATTTTGTTGTACTGTCGTAACACAAATCTCCCGCCATTGCTCACTCACCACTGACCTGCCCGTACTATAGTTAAACCCCTCCAAATCTTCTGGAAATCCCAATCAATAAGTTGATATTCCCAGCTTTAAAAGAACACTTCCCAGTTGTTCCTTCCTATTGCGTAATGGAGTAATTCTAGATAGTTGTACCGCTACCCCCTACCCTTTTACAACAGACTCCATGAAATCCTTTATTCCCTTAAATTGAAGCTTAGCCACTGACAGCTTTGCAGAACTCTCATAGTTGCCGTATAACTGAATAATGCTTATGCCCACCCAAATATCTCATCAATTTCTCTCCACTGATAGGGGGAGCAGTCCGGAGGTGGACAAGACATCCCCTAGATTACTAAGGTCCTTTCTGTTTCCACCACGAAAGTTTGTTTCTTTCCCTGCCCCGAAAAAGGGGTATTTCCCATATTTGGGAAAAAAAACTGCGAAGGAATAGGGGCCTTTTTAAAAACATTCTTCTCACATGGCGCCACTTCCCAATTATCCCTCAAACCATTTTTGGGGCTTAACCTCCGCCCCCCAGCACTTCAGTGGGAGATGCAGGAGCGCCCACAAACCGCAGGGGCGGGCCACGGGGGGTTTTCCATAATGTATTGGAAAATTTAAAAGGGATTTCCTTTAACCAATTTTGACTTGCCTCCACATGGCCCCAGTTTATGGGAGCTTATTTTTGGGACTCGCTCCCCCCTAAAATTTTTCCCATATTAATTTTTTGTACGATCGGGAACTTTTCCCTACCCAAAAAAATTTTGCAAGGCATTTCGCACCCCGGATTAATTTTGTATGACGTCAATAGGGGAATGTTCTGAAATTTGGGAAACGGGAAAAACGTGGGGGGAAACTGACCATTTTAACCACAAAAAAACCCCCCCACGATACAAAGGCGGGTCTCTCCTTTTTCTCTATTCACCATTTAATCTTTTCCACGGGGGGGATAGTTAAATTGGTATAAAATTGCCCCCTTTGGGTCCTTTGCTAATACCCAGGGGGTTTTGGGTGTTGCCACCTCACTCCCTCATTTTTTTTTAAAGGGAATTTTCCCCTGGCCAAAGGGCAAAAAATGGCACTTAGGTTTATTAATCCTGAAGCCCGAAAACCCTTCCCCAAAATTTGGGCCAAAGTGTGGGGGGAAGGCCCCCCAAGGGGTGTACCCGGCCCCCCAAAGAGGACATGCGTCTGAAAAAAACATGTATTTTAACCTCTTAGCCCCCCACTCTGATGCCTCTGAATGTACCCTGAATTTAGAAGGTGAATACCAATGGTTCTAATGCTATGTTAAACAGCAGGGGGCATGGGGGCCCCCCTCCTTTGTACCCTTTTGAACTATTCTCTATAAACCCGGGGTGTTTTTGCGCCGGGGGTTTTCTTACAGGCCGCTAAATAATTTCTAAAAATTTCCCCCAGAACCATTTTATCCAAAACTAAATTAAACCAATGCCAATTCAATTGTCGAAGGCCTTCTCTGGTCAACCCCCCAAAGGCCTCAAACCCTTTGCCCCCCTTCAACTCATCCGCACTGCGAGACGCCCTATTTTCTTGACCCTGTTCTCTTTTTTTGATCCTAATTGATGCATCCTTTGTTTGGGCATAAGGTCTGATACCTTTGGGCCTCATTTTTGATAATTTTGACATTTGGGGTTAATAATGAAATTGGTCTGTAGGTTTCCCGGCTGGGGGGACCTTCCTTTTTTTTTTATGACTATAATTGCGTTCGCCCAAAGGGCAACATGGTCTGTGCTGTATAATGCCCCAGACACTACAGGTGGGCGGATTTTTCTGCAATCTGTAAAAGTCCCCAGTGAGCCATCGGGGCCGGGGGTTTTGGGGGTGAAAACTTTTGATAACCTCTTATTTCTTCCTCTTTGAGGGGTCTTTTAAATTTTTCTCTTTTCCCCCGAATAGTTTTTAGTTGGATATTTCCCAGAAATTCGGCCCCCTTTTTAATTGAAAAGGGGAAACTGGAGTACAATTTCTTTTATTTTGGCAAGTGTATTGATTTTCTTTGGGATCTTTTTCTACAAGGGCCCTTAGCCTTTAGGCATAGGATACCCCCCGATCCCCTAATTTTTTAAACCAATTTGCTAATAGCGGGCCCATTTGTTGCCAAAAAAATAGGGAAGCCCTCATTTTTCCCCAAAACTTTTCAAGGGGTTTTCTCTGAAACTCGAATTTTTCCTTAGTGAAAAACCCAAAACCCAAATTTTTTCTTTTTTGGGGGGCCCCGGGGATCGGGGTAGGGCTGTCTAACTGAGTGTTGCCCTTTTCAAATTCCCTTTCAGCCTTTTTCTTTGCCCTCATTAGGGACAAATTTTCCCCTCATTCCCCTTTTCTGTGTCCCCAAAAAAGCGCAGGAGAACCTGTTTGGGGCATGGTTTTTTTGGGATATTCTTTCCACCCTCTTTTTTTAATTCTTTAAAAAAGATTTCCTAGGTTCCGGAATGCCACAATATATCTGTGCCTTTGGGGGGAAAGGGCCTTTAGATTTATCAGCACCGGGAATGGGCTATAGTCTAAACTCCTATCTCAATGGGGTCCACCCCCCCCCAAAATAAGCCTTGCTAGGGAAAAAAAAAACCCAAGTACAAAACAATGCAGTGGGGGGAAGTGGGTGTAATTTTCTTTTCCCCCCGGTTTGAAATGCTCCAAAATCCGTCAGCCCTTTTGTTCAAAACGAGCCAAAAGGTGTTAGGCCCCCCCTCCCCTGGAGTTTGTTGACGTTTTTTTTCCCCCACTCGTTTTATCGCAGTTTTAAATCACCCCAACTGATTTATTTTCCGCTTCTTTATAAGGAGGTCCCACCCGATGGGAAAAGGGTTTTTTTCTTGCGTATTTGGGGGCGTAAAACATTGAAAAGGATGAGGGGTTCCCCCCTGGGTTTCTAGTTTGCTCTTAAAATCGTTCCGCTTGTCCTTCTCTCTTGTTTTTA
>JAODAL010070367.1:0-15951 GCA_025379985.1 Phyllomedusa bahiana | reverse complement strand
AAATTTTCATTTTTAAAAATCAAACTATGCCCCCAAAATGTACAACTCCTCTCGCATAAAACAAGGCCTCACACAACTGCATCACTGAAAAAATAAAAAAGTTACGACTGTTGGAAGCAAGGAGGCAAAAACTAAGATAAATATGCTGGCCATTAAGGCCTTTTCAGGCCTGGGGCTTAAGGGGTTAAACATACAGTCATTTGATTGCCCAAATAATTTACCACATTAATTATGCAGTGCATTAGGGTGCTTTCACATAGTGCTTTTTTTTTTGAGCAGGAAGGCATAGCAATTAATGCTGTACATTGCTTCACAAAAAACAAGGCATAAATCGAAGTAAAAATCGCGATTCCTGGGGGCGTGACCGGAAGCCGAGGAGTTGGCCCCCTAAAAGAGGGCTCGAGAAGACAGCCGCTAATTTCCCCTTTTTTGCCCGCCTTCAGTGCCCTAAATGGGAAAGAAAAATTTTTCCTCGCCAGAAGACCCCCTCAAAGGGCCCTACGATGCCCCGCTGCCGCAACTCCGTGGATCCTTCTTACCCGGGGGGCCCCCCTAAACCCCCCCGTTCCCGCCCCGCCATTTACCGTGGGTTTTCCCCCGGACGACGGGGGCCCCGTTGAAGACCCGGGCGGCCAGCGCACGGTGATACCACCCTCCTGAAGCCCCGGGGAACGGGGGCGACGTGGGGAAACGAAATACTCCGCAGCCCAGCTTACAGAAAGGCACAACGGGGGCGACAAGTACCTCCCTCAACCCTCGCTCCCTTCCTACATTAGCTAGGGTGAGGCGCCCGTCGCCCACACAACCCCCTGTCTAGCGCTATGGCAGCATTAGGGCTGGATAAGCCAAGCGAGGGTTCCAAAGCCAGTGTAACTCTTGAGGACTTTTCCCACCCGCTGATCCCTGTCAGTGGGAAAGTGGGCCCTTTGATCAAAGGGAAAGGGGCCCAGCACATTCCCAACATACAGAGTCGGCAGTGGCCTTTACCTGGCAAGTCTCCTCGCGTCCCCTGCCCCAGTGGTTCGGACTGCCCCACTTCCCCTGGGCTGCTCTGATCCCCCAGCTCCCTAAAGGGGTGAGCTAAGAAGCATTGTGTAGAGGTGAGGGAGGCGTGTAAAGAGGATGCAAAGAGGAAATCTCAGCCTCCGCCATGATTCAAAATGATGTCCTAGGGTTGCTTTTAGAGGAGGTCAGGATCAACCCCTCAATACCTTGTCAAATAATCCAAAACCCTGGCGGCACAACTATCTACTGTGAAAGAAATGGTCGGCCCTAGAGGGCCTTGATAAACAGAGGCGCCGAAAAAATGTGGGATCCGAGGTTCCCCGAGACCGGGGGGGGAAAATACAGGGGTTCTGGATTTTGTTTGCTAGGCATGGGCCCAAAAAACCCCCTCCCCCCTTTAAGCTTGATGAGCTCACAGGGCTCTCCGCCCAAAAAAGGGTTTATCTCTCTTCCCCGGGACATTATCTGTTGCCTACTGATTCTCCTCAAAAAAGCTATCAGAAAAAAGGGTTTAAGGGGGGTGCTGTCACTGGACTTTGTGGTTTAAGATCCAATATTCCAAGACCTTTCTGGTTCATTTACAAAAGAGGCGCCACCTGAGGCCCCTCCTTGGTCCTTAAAGGGAAACCACCCTACCCCCTCCGCTGGAACTTTCCATTTGCCCTCCCCAGCCCTTTTGGGTTGGTCTTTTCACCCGCCCTTAAAGGACTTTTACGCAAAATTTTGGGGGGGACTTCTGCAAACCCCAAAAGGACCCCCGTAAAGGGAGGGAAAGGGACTGGGGTTATGGGGTCCCTTTTTTCCCCCCCACCTCCCCCCGGCCCATGGGGGAAAAGGTTTTTCCCCCTCGAAAAGGGACGCTCACCTGGAAAAATTTTCCCCAATGATCTCAGGCCCTGGCGTCCCGCCACTTTGAAAAAATATTTATAGTTTTTGCTTTTCCCTCTGCCTTTTTTTTTCCCGGGGGGTTCTCCGGGGGGGGGTTTTTGGGTTTGCCCATGGGGGTGGGGGGATAGTGGAAAAAGCCGCTTTGTATTTACTCAGTAAAATCATATTTTGTGATTTAAATTATTGAAAAGCATTCTGTTGCTTTTTTGGTTTTGTTTGGCCAAAAGGGATCCCAAATGTTTTGGGAAAACTGTTGCATGCAATGTTTAGGACATGTGGACTAAAAAACATGGGGATAGGGGGACTTTGAGGTTTTAAGGGGCCCATTTTAGTTGGGAAGGAGGAAACACAAAGAGAAGGCAGGAGGGGAACAAAATGTGGCTAAAGGATTAAATCTTCCCTTCGGGTTTCCAAAATTTGTGAAAAACCCCCAGGGGAGGGGAGGGGGTGAAAAAGTGTGCCGAAAATTTGAAGTGTTTGTCAAAGAAAAAACCCAAAGGAAAGGCCCCTTTCTGCAAAGACTGTGAGGAGCAAACTATTTCGGGGGCAGCGGGGGAACCCATCCCTCAGGGGGCAGAACTGCCGGCCATCGAAAAGGTAAAACCCGGGTCAAAGAAAGGTGCACCCCAAAAAAAAACTGGGAAATTGTGTGCGGGCCCTGTTAGTCTATTTTGGGGAACAGTTTTTGGTTTCGGCCATATAGGTTTTACCCCAAATTTCCCCCCCTGTTTGGGACATTGGATGGGTTTTTTTATAGCGGGTTATTTTTTTGAAAACCTTTTTTCGCATGTAAAGAGGATCTTTTTTTTATGTGGTATTATGTCGGGGGGGATAGGGGGGTAGAGCTGTACATTTTTAAGCGTCTGTCCCCAAAACCCCCGGGTGGCTTTTAAAACTGCACCACAAAAGATTTTTCCCTTTCCTTGAAAATTGGTATTAAAAGGTACCCGGGTGTTCGGCCTTTCTGAAACCCATAAAGTGGGTTTAAACCTGATTGTTCATCCGAGGACACACTTGGCAGCGGTTTTTCCGGACACAGGGGCCTTGGTCCTACTTTTTTTCATGTGTGTTTGGGGATTTTTCAAAAAGCTTTTCGGGAAAATTTTTTAAAGTAAACTTTTGGGTTGTTGAAGGGGTTTTGGGAAGTCGTTTTTTTTGGGGTCCGTAACTTCGTGTTTTCCGGGGAATTTCCAAACCTCGGTGTTGGTTTTCCAACCTTGGGTTAGCGGGGGGGGGGGGGGGGAAATAAAACCCCGGGCCCGTTAGGGGACGGGGATTCCCGAGGGTGGTCTTCCCCCCGGCGTCACTGGCCCCGGCCCAGAGCCAAGTTAGGGTTCCCCTTAAAGGGCCCACCCCCAAGTGAGTTATTTTCCGGAAAGGGTCACTTTTAAAATTCCTCCCCAAAAATTTGAGGGAAAAAAAACATGGCACTGAAAGGAATGGCAAAAAAGGGTGCGTAGTGAAAGTTAAAATATGTAATAGGCCAGAACTAGGGGGGAGATAGATTGGGGGCCCAAAAGAGGGGGACGTTAAAAGGGGAAGTGATGGTGGGGCCCCCCGGTCCGAGGGGGAAACACTGGACAAAATATTTCCCTGCTGGAAAGGAGCCCAAGGGGGGCGTGAAAAAAGGTGGTGCACCTGCGAAGCCACTTTTTTAAACCAAGCCCCAAAGAGGGGGTGAAAACCCTCATGAGTTTCTAATGCCCTACAGGAAATGTTTTGAATAAAATAAGGCGGCGAAGAACCCAGTGGCCAGGGGGGCTTTTCGGGAAGGGGAAATAATTTTACTAAGAGATCTTTCATTGTGGGATTTTAAAAATAAATCCTTTACGGGACAAATTTGGGAAAAGAGATGACCCGAATGACAGCTGACCTGACGTTTTTTAGTGTTATTTAAAGCCGCTTTGGAAGGGGGAAGAAAAAAACCATACCCAAAATGGTAAACACCGTCAGTAGTCCCCAAAGAACGAGGGCGGGGGGGATTTCAGGGTTTTTAACAGATGTGGTCCAGGTTTTTCGGACAAGAGTTGGGGAAAATATTTCCCGGGTTTAGGAAGGTTTTCCCCCAAAATTTTGAAAGGAAGAACCCTATTTAAACTACGGGGAAGGCGATTCCCAAAAACCCAACACCAATTTTTAAATTTGCCCCCAACTCCCCCCACCCCCGGGGGCCCCACTCCCCAAGGGCTTTTCCCCCCAGGGCCGGGGGTTTGGGGGCCTCTTTGCTGGGCTTCCCAAAAACAGTATGGCCCATCGCAGAGAGGGGTCTTGAAATGTGGGGGGAAAGGGGCCAGGGTTAAACTACCCGACCCCCGCCAGAGGGGGGCCCCTTTGTGGGGGGTTGCGACAGAAGCAAAAAGCCCATAGGTAAAGGGCATGACCTCTATGCCGGGCATTTTCCCGTTATGGAACCCGAGTTAGAAGGCCCCGGGAAGTTTTTTTGCCTAGTTGATACAGGGTCGGGAGTGCACCCTGAGGGCCCAGGGAGTTTTTGAGCGACACTTTGGGAAATGATGGACCCGGGGAAGATGGCAGCGTCATTAGGCTGAAAGCGGGCCAAAATAATGGTGAAAGGGAAAGTGAAAAGGGATAGTTTGGAAAAAAGTCCCGACTGTTGGGGCAAAAGGCCCTAGGCAAAAAGGGAAATGGGGGTTTAGTGGTTCCCCCATCTCCCCGGGCGGTTTGGATGTAACACTGGGAAATGAATTGTGCCAGGGGCCCTTGGGGCATCCCTTCTCTCGCAAAAGGGGACCAAGAAAATTGGAGGGGGCCCCCACACGAAAAGGCAGGTTCGAAGGTCCTACAAAAGAGGGTTAGGAGCTGCGTCTGCGAAAGGGCCCCAAATCCCGGGTGGGGCCCATTGGGAAAGGTGAAGGTGCCGCCCCGAAAGCCCTTTCAAGATCCCCCACGACACAAAAAAGGTATTGATGTTTGCCGGGTGGGAGGGGAAACGGAAGTTAAAATGGGCGGGAAAAGTCTTGATTGAACCTTTTCTCACGGGAAGGGCCCAAAAAAAACCGTCCCCCCGGGTACCCTGGGGCCCCTTGCCCCCGGGGGGAAAAAAATGGGGTTTTCCCTTGGTGAGAGGGCCTAAATTGCCCCAATTGGGACGGGGGGGGTTTTAAAACCTTTTCCCCACAAATATTCTGTTAGCTGAAGTTACTTTCCCCGGAGAAGATATTTTCCCGGTGGGGGGGAATTTACGCTATTGCTGACAAAGGGGTCCGGTTGGGACCTATGCGTAGGGGCCCGGGACAGAGGTAAAACCCCCCAACAGCGGAAGGGAAAGGGCCCCCGGGGGGAGTGATCATGGCCCAAAATTTGGGGGGTTGACCTCGGGGCCCTCTTACCCCCCGGGGCAAAAACAGTTGGGGGAAGTTACCCTTTGGGAATTTTGGGGGCCCGTTTAAAGAAAATGATGAGATTTGGGGGTGCTTTTCCATTGAGCACAAAAAAAATCCCTACGGGAAAATGCTAGCCCATCAGAAAAAGGGTTTCCCCCGGGCAAATCCCACCCAAGTTTGAAACCCGGAAGTAAAAAATTATGGGGGCCCCAGCTTTGGGGGAAAACAGAAAGGGTTTTGACCCAAGAGGGTCAAAGGCCCTGGCTGCCCCGGGTTTGGTCTTGGTGCGAAAAAAAAGTTGGAAGTCTCAGGTTTGTTTTGTTTCCCCCGAAAACGGGAATGCCCAGAGCTGTTCGTTGATGCCTTTTCCACTCCCGGTTTGGGGAAGGGGGGAAAAATTGGGCTGCCCGCTTTTGGGGTCTTCCCAAAGTTTTTCTCGACTCCTCGATTTGGGGGGCCAGCGGTTTATGGAAAGGTACCAGGGGTTTAAAAGGGAAAAAGGGCCCAAAGGACAGCCTTTATTCTCCCTATGGGGTCTATGATTTAAATTTCGGTTCCCTTTTTGGGGGGAAAATTTGCACCGGGGGTTTTTTCCAGAGGCTGATGGAGCACTTTTTGGGGGGGGTTTTTTTCTTAACTTTGAGTCGGGTGATGATTTTCCTGGACAAATGTAGTGGTGTTCGGGAACCCCTTTGAAGCCCCAACCCTTCAGAAAACCCCCGGCGGTCCTGGAACGAAAAGGGAAAAACGGGCCCAAGATCAACCCTAAGAAGTGTAAACTTTTAAAAACAGGGATGGGAGTACTTGGGGCATGGGGGTCCCCTGGGGAGGGGGCGGGTACGGGGGCCCCCAGAAAGGGGGAGGGCTTTCCCAAAAAGGGGCCCTGGGCCCCGGTGAAACAATACGAGAGGTAAAAAGAAAATTCCTGGGACGGGCCCCGGATTTTTACGAAGGTTTAAAACCCCGCTTTCCCCCCTTTTCTGCAGGTCCCTTAAAATTTTGAGCTGGGTAAGGGAGGGTGGGGGCCCAAAAAAATCGCCCTATTAAAGTGGGGACCCACGGAAAGCAAAAAGTTTTTTGACTAAAGTAAAAAGGGTTCCGCGGGACCGTGCCCCCGATTTGGCCTATCCCACGGTTCGTTTACTCCTTTTGTTGTATACTGTTGGGAGTCTACATTGGGTTTGGGGGCCCGTGTTTGTTTCCCGGGTCCGGGGAAAGGAGGCGAGAGATTTATTGCCTTTATCCCAGTCGGTCTTTTTGGAAAAGGGGCAGAGGCAAACCCGAAAATTTATGGGCTCCTTTAATTTGGGAAAACTATTGGCCCGGGGGTTTGGGGGCCCATGACAGAAAGGTTTGCGGGTTGTACCTGACAGGTGCAGAGGTGCCCGGGTCATGACGGCAAACAACCATTGGCCCCATTTGGAGAATGCTAAGCTTGGGGGCCCTTAAAGCGGGAAAATGGGGGGGCCCAGACTCTAAAGGGTCCCCAATTTCCCCCTTTATTTTCCGGGTTCAGGGAGGGAAAAGGGTTTAATGCCGATGCCCCCCTTTTGGGGTTCATTTTGGATACCATCTCACAGTTTGACAAAGGGTTTGGGAAGCCCAATGAAATCCCCGCCCTTTTGGGTTTCGGTTACCTATGTTCCGGGAAAGTGGCACACTCAAGTGGGGTGGCGGGAAGCCTAAATGGGTTTTGGGGGGGAAAAGAAAGGGGGTGATTGGAAAAAAGGGTTCCAAAGAGGTTGCCCAGATATACGGAAGGGAAGGGGTTTGGGGTGGGTTTTCTGGGGTTCTGGCCCCAAGCCCAAAAAAGGAGGGGGCCCCACTGACCCCAGGGGGGGGCAATTTGTTTTTGGGCAGTGGGATAAGCTGAGTTTTTTCCCCCAGGGTCCCCTTGTGCGGGACCATCTATTTAAACAACCCAGATTTTCAGCACCGACAACAGATTGTTTTTCCCCATGTCTTTGGGGGACCAGAGGCTGCTCGGGAAGCTAAAATGAGGAGAGGGGAAAAATTTTTGGGGAAGTGCCCCAAAAACCCTATAAGTGGCTTCAAGGGGTTGTGTACTGCCCGGGGCCTTGTTTTAGCATGGTTTTGAAGCTTTCCCTCAGTGGTATTGTGGGTTAAGTAAAGAGCCCCTAAACGCGAGCCCCCTTTAAAGACAACCCGGGGGACATCTGCGCCCCTAGACTCTTAAATGTTTAAATATGTGAAGATTGGGTACTCTCCCTCGGGGGAAATTCGTACGGGTTTTGGTAATAAAAGGGCCCCTTTTCCCACAAAGTTTGGGGGTGGCTTGTCCCCTTGGGGAAATCAGACTGCAGGCCCTGCTCCCTGAGGGGGGTCTGCAAGAACTTTTACAGTGTTTTGGGTCCCCACAGAGGTTTCCATTCCAAACGGGGGGCCATTTTTCCCAAGGGGCTTTAAATGGGGGCGAACTGAAACCAGTTGTTTTGGGATTGGGGCTTTCCCGAAATCCTCCGTATCATCGGCAAGGGAACGGAGTTTTGGTGAGCGGTTTAACCGAATTTTTTTCCCAGTTTTGCTGCGGCCCTTTAGAGGACCCCAAAAGGGGTTTTAGGGGGTTTTGAGTCCCCTGCCTGAGCTGATGGGGGTTTTATAACAATAGGGGGAAACAGTACCACGGGGTTTCTCCCCACAAAATGCTAAATGTTCGGGGGGCCCGGGTTTCAAGAAAATTGGGGATCTTCACTTTTTTCCCCCCCCAGTCCGACAGCACCCCCAAAACCGACCTTAAAAGGCCCGGGGGCCCCAGGAACACCGCCCCCCAAACTGCGGGGGGTGCAACAAGGTTGTAGGGGGAGCGTCTGAAAAAAGTGGTGAAACCCCTAAACCCCCCAAACCCCGGGGCAAGAGACTGTTTTCCCCCAAAGGTGATCCCCGTAAAGGGTTTCAGGAGAAAGAGGCCATCGGGGGAAGTTGGAGGGGGAGGTGGGGAGGCGGTCCCATATGGGGGTAAAGGGAAAAGGGCGTGGCCCCTTTGCCATCCCGTTACGGGGTTTGAGCCGATAGGGAAAAGGGGGCCCCATCACGAAATCTGCCCCAGAAATAGGGTTGGGGCGCTGTGATTTTGAATTTTGCCCCCTGAAAATACGCCCTAATTTCCCAAAAACCCTGTCCAGCACCCCTCCTTAGTTGGGGAAAAGGGGGGGCTGTCTCGGGTTCCGGTGTAAACTAAAGGGTTCCAGCTTTGTTCAAGTTTGCCCTGGGAGAGGACTGGGGAAAGTAAACCCAGGTCTCCCCCGGAGTTGCCCCCAATAAAAGCCCCCTTTGGGGCCTATAGCTCACTTTAGGACACCGGGGTTTTCCAACGCTGGTGTACCCCCCCGGCTTTTTGCGCGGGGCGTGTTTGTGTGGGGGAGGGTTGTCGGGGGACCCCCAAATTTTAAAGTGGGGTGGTATGTGGGATTAGTGGAACACCCGCATTGTATTTTACTCAGTAAAATCATATGTGTGACTTATTATTGTAAAGCATTTGTTGCATTTCTGGTTTTTTGGCCCACAAGATGCCACTGTCTCGGGAAAACTGTTGCATGCAAATGATGACATTTGTGATAGAGACTGTGACAAAGAGACATGAGGTACCCGGCCCATTTTTTTGGGGAAAGGGAAAGGAAAAAAAAAAGGGGGCAGGAGGGAAAACGGGAGGGCGGGGCTGAAGTTTTAAACCTGCCCCCTTTTGGGCTCAAAAGTTTTGAAAAACCCCCAGAAAAGAGAGGAGTGAAAAACGGGTGCGCCTTAAAGCTGTTGTAAAAAGAAAAAACCCCAAAAAGGAAAGGGAAACCTCTCCCCAAAGACTAGAGGAAGCGAAAATTTTGGGACAGCGGGGAAACATCCCCCTCAGGGCAGAATGCCGGCCATCGAAAAGGGTTTAAAAACCCCCGGGTCAAAAAAAAAAGCGTGCACGCCAAAAAAAATTTTAGGACTGTCGGGGCAGGCCTGTTAGTCTATTTTAGGACAGTTTTTGGTTTCAGGCCATAGGTGTTTATAAAAATTTTTATCCCCCTGATTGGGGAAATTGGATGGGGTTTTTTGTTTATAGCGTGTTTTTTTTAGAAAACGGGGTTTCTTTTTGTGAGAGGTTTCTGGTTTTTTTTATGTGTATTTTGTTTGGGGAAGGGGGGGAAAGAGCTGCTACATTGTAAGCGTCTTTTCCCCAACCCGCCGCGGGGCGGGGGAACTGCCCCCCCCCAAAATTGTTCCTTTTCCTTTTTTATGGTTTTTAAAAAAGGAAAAGGGGTTTTTTGTTTGGGCCTTTTAAACCCCCGAGGGAGAAAGGTAAACTGATTTTTGCATCCAGAGGGACACACCCCGGGCAGGCCCCCTTTTTCGGGAAAAAAAGGGGGCCCCCCTTGGGTTTCACAAAATTTTTGTAATTGTGTTTTTGGGGGAAATTTGTTCCAATGCTTTTCGGGAAAAGTTCAGGAAAATTTTGGGTTGTTGAACTGGTGTTGAAGGAGTCTTTTTTTTTCGTCCGAAAAACTTGCTGTATTCCGGGGAACCCTTTCCCTCGGTGCCGGCTTACAGCGGGGAGATACCCCAGGGGCCCCCCCAAGATGAATTTTAAAAAGCCCTTGGGGCGCGAGTTTTTGGCCCCTACTCACCCCCAAAATTTGGGCTTTTCCACTGATTTTGTCTTGTCGGTTTTTCCCTTCCCGGGAAACCACAAAAAAACCCCGGTTTGTTTCCCTTTCCTTGATTTCCCTAACGGGTTTGGGAACCCAGGGTTTTTGGGTTAATTTTTTTTTGGGGTTTGGGGGGGTTCCCCTTTTTGACGGGATTTCTCCCCCTTTTTTTTTTTTTTTTTGGAGAGGTTTTTTTTGTCTGGGGTTCCCTTTGGGTGAGTTTTTTTTAACATACCTCCACCCCCAAAAACCGGAGAAACATTAAAAACAGGATTTTACTTTTGGTTTTGGTACCCGGTTTTCTACGGGTTTTGGGAAATTTTGGTGTTTTTTTGAGTTTTTTACTTGTTTTAGTCTTTCTGTGTTTCCCCCCTCCCTTTTTTGTGTCCTCTCCTCCCTCCTTTTTTCGGTCTGGTTCCCCCGGGGGACATTTTGCCTCCAGACACCCCCAAGCCCGCTTTTACAGCAAAAGCCCGTTTTTGATCGACTCAGTTTTTGTGCAAGGTAATAACCACCCCAAACTTTGGTTCCTGTTTTTACTTTAAAAATGTAAAATGGCCTCAACCCCGGCCCTTTAAGCGCGACCTGGTTTTAAAGGGGGAATGAAAAATTCGTCAGAGTTGATATTGTATTTCTACAGGCGACACATTAAAATTGGCTGAAGGCTCCTTTAAAATTTTGGGGCAAAAACCCTATCCCCTTTGGGCCCTACAATGTTTTAAAAGCCCGACCAAAAAAAGGCAGGGGGTGGCCATTCTGATATCGAAGTCTTTGGCCCGATGGGGGTTCCATTCCTCGCTTATTGACCTTTTGGCCTTTAATTTTTTCCCCAAAAATTGCTACCCCCCTTTACAACCGACCCTTTTAAATTGTGAAATGTGTATGGGGGCCAAAACACGGCCCAGAAAAACTTTCCTAAAAATTTTGCCTTAAACTAGCGGGGGATCCCCCCGTCCTCTTGGTCTTGGGTGGGGACTTAAATTTTGGGTTTTTTCCCGGGTTAATAGGGGAAACCCCGTTCCGTTTGGGGGAGGAAAACCCTTCAGGGTACCCAATCCGAGCTGTGGGATGCCTTGGGAAAAAAATTGGGGGGGGTTGAGCCCCCGGGGGGGTTTTTGATCTATGGCGCATTAATCATCCCAGAGAGAGGAGTTTACTTTTCACTCAACCCACTTTTAAAACTCACTCTGGGGTTCGATTTTTTTTTTGGGAAACATCCCCACCCCCCGGTCGTTTTTCGGGATCTGAGATAGAGCCAATCTTTGGTGGGATCTGCCCCAGTCATGGTGGGCCCTTTTTTTCCGCCCCCCTTCACCTTGGGTCTTGTCTTTGGGGAGGCTGAACAAAATGTTGATTAAAAAACCCAAAGCCATGGGGGAACAAACTGGGGACTATCTTGACCTCGTATTTCACAACCAATGTGGGGTCGGAAAACCTCGGATGCTGGGTTGTGGGAACCCCCAAAAAGCGTCCTCAAAGGCGAATGCATACCCCAGGTTCTAACCCTAATGGGGACTCTGAAGCTAAAAAAATCCCCCCTTGCGCAGGCGGAAAAAAAAATTTTACAGAGGAGAATGCCCCAAACGCCCGTCCACCCCAAACCTTTTCAAAGCTTATTGACATTAAAAAGGAGCTAAAGGACCTTAGGGGGGGCACGTTTGTTGAGAGGCTACTCCTCTACTTAGGCCACCAAGGGGTACTATGAGCTTGGCAAAAAAAGCTAACAGGGATTTTGGCCCCGCCAGTAAAGGGAAAAGGGTCGGTAAAACTCCTTTCCCCACAGGCCCGGGGGGTTAGGGAGGGGGCACCCTTTTTTTTTGACCCAAAGTCTATTCCCCAAAATTTTTTCGGACTATTTCCCCTAAACTGTATTTCCCTTCCTTCTGAACTTTAAAAGGGGCGGGGGGAAACACCCCGGGAAACTCATTGGGTGAATTTTTGCAGGCTTGTCCCCTAGCTACCCTCCCACAAGGGGCCCTCGGCTTTTTTTAAATTTGCACCTGTGGAACTGGAAGAATGCTAGGGGGGTGTTAAAAGGATCTTCCCTCAGGCAAATCGCCCAGGCCCCGGAAAATTTTTTCCCCTACGGGTTTTTTTCAAGGTTTTTTCTGAAAATTTTGGGCCCCCACATGATCTCCCTCTTCAACCCCTTTAGGGAAAAGGTTCGCGATCCCTAGTTCTTGTTATTTCACCTCCCCCCTCAAAAACATAAAGGGGGCAAGGACCGGGGGGTTTGTGCGAGCAAATTGGCCTTTAGCCCTCCTGAATTCCGATATCAAGATATTCACCAAGTTTTTTGGCTAATCGATTGGAATGTGGCTACCCCGTTGATCAACAAAGCCCAAAGGTGGGGTTTGTCCCCTATCGCAAGGGAAAGGGGGGACAACACCAGACGCACCATTGACCTCATTGAAATCCTGAACGCTCGCTCAGAACAGGCCCTTCTCCTCAGTTTAGATGCGGAGAAGGCCTTTGATCGCCTGGGGTGGCCATTTCTATTTGAAACCTTGACGGCCATGGGTTTTACAGGACCATTCATGGGGGCTATCAGGAACCTATACTCTTTCCCTTCAGCAGCAGTCAAACTACCCCATCACATCTCAGAGCCTTTTCAGATTAGAAATGGGACTAGGCAGGGCTGCCCCCTTTCTCCCCTCCTCTTCGCCCTATGCACCGAGCCCCTGGCACCCTGCCATCAGGCTTAACCCAGACAAAGGGGGGTTCAGGTCAAAAAAAAGGGAGTTTTAAGCTCTCTTTGGGTTCGCAGATGACATCCTTTTTGCCCCCTGACCAACTTACATCTCTCCTTACCTGCTCTGCATGCCTGCTGAAGCGATTTGGAACGTTATTCCAGGTATAGGGTGAACGCCACTAAAACTGAGCTCCCCCTATAAATATCCCCCTGAGACGCTCTCGTCCCTTAGGACAATTTCCCATATCAGTGGAAAAACCCAGTCTCTTAAATATCTGGGCACTCGTATTACAGATATATTTAGTTCACACTACCAGGCTAACTTCCCCCCACTATTTAGAGACTTGAGATCACTTCTTCAAAAATGGCATTCCTTACCCATCTCCTTTTTTGGTAGAATAAGCACGGTGAAGATGTCCATTCTACCCAGATTACTATATTTATTTGAGACCCTCCAAGTGGCGGTACCTCTGAAGGAGCTTAAATCGTTACAGGCGGCATGCTTAGCAGCGGTGGCGAACCTATGGCACGCGTGCCGGAAGTACCAAGGTGGCTACTCGCTGGCTTCCTACACTGTGACCCGAACGCCGTGCTAGGGCTCGTCATCCAGGTCACAATGTCGGACCTGGGGCCATCCAGATCTAACACAGCGCTGGGAAAGAAGAGGACAGAAGTGGAGCGCGCGGCTGGGAAAGAAGTAAGGTGAGTATTTTATTTCATGTTATTATTTTTATTTGTACTGGCTGGTGGGAGAGTGCTGGCTATATACAGGCTGTGGGGAGAGTGCTGGCTATATACTGGCTGGTGGGAGAGTGCTGGCTATATACAGGCTGGTGGGGAGAGTGCTGGCTATATACAGGCTGTGGGGAGAGTGCTGGCTATATACAGGCTGGTGGGAGAGTGCTGGCTATATACAGGCTGTGGGGAGAGTGCTGGCTATATACTGGCTGGTGGGGAGAGTGCTGGCTATATACTGGCTGGTGGGGAGAGCTATGTATATACTGGCTGGTGGGGAGTGCTGGCTATCTATATACTGGCAGTGGGGAGTGCTATCTATATACTGGCAGTGGGGAGTGCTATCTATATACTGGCAGTGGGGAGTGCTGGCTGGCTATATACTGGCAGTGGGGAGTGCTGGCTGGCTATATACTGGCTGTGGGAGTACTGGCTGGCTATATACTGGCTGTGGGGAGTACTGGCTGGCTATATACTGCCTGTGGGGAGTGCTGGCTGGCTATATACTGCCTGTGGGGAGTGCTGGCTGGCTATATACTCCCTGTGGGGAGTGCTGGCTGGCTATATACTGCCTGTGGGGAGTGCTGGCTGGCTATATACTCCCTGTGGGGAGTGCTGGCTGGCTATATACTGGCTGTGGGGAGTGCTGGCTGGCTATATACTGGCTGTGTGGAGTGCTGGCTGGCTATATACTGGCTGTGTGGAGTGCTGGCTATCTATATACTGGCTGTGGGAAGCTATCTGTATACTGACTGAGGGGAGCTATCTGTATGCTGCTTGAGGGGAGCTATCTGTATACTGACTGAGGGGAGCTATCTGTATACTGACTGAGGGGAGCTATCTGTATGCTGCTTGAGGGGAGCTATCTGTATGCTGCTTGAGGGGAGCTATCTGTATGCTGCTTGAGGGGAGCTATCTGTATGCTGCCTGAGGGGAGCTATCTGTATGCTGCCTGAGGGGAGCTATCTACTGCCTGTGGGGACCTATATTCTGCCTGAAGAGAGCTATCTACTGTCTGTGGGAGCTATATACTGCCTGAATAGGGCTATCTACTGTCTGTGGGGAGCTGTATACTGTCTGTGGGAGCTATATACTGCCTGAAGGGGGACATCTACTGCCTGTGGGGAGCTGTATACTGCCTGTGGGGACCTATATCTATATACCTATCTGCCTGAGGGGACCTATATCTTTATACCTGCTTGCCTGAGGAGACATATATCTATATACCTGCCTAATTGAGGGGACCTATACACCTACCTAACTGAGGGGACTTATATACCTGTAAGTAAGGAGTTGCTGGAAAAGCCCGGGGCCGGACACGGGGGGCGCCGCCCTAGGGGGAGGCCCCTCATGACCCGGCGCGCCGGACGTACGTGCGGCCGTTAGGGGAACGGGAGCGCGGCGTGCGGGGGGGGGGCGCGCTGTATATAGGCGCGCCGCACGTCGCGCGGGAGGCAGTTGCGCAGAGGCAGCAAGAGAGTCAGGAGCTGCTGCGCACATAACTCTGCCCTGGGGCCTTTATAGTAAGCGGCAGCATGTCGGGGATCGAGGAGCTGCTGGAGCAGCTCAGGGCTAGCGGCAAACGCAGCGGGGACCAGGATGGCTGCAGGATCAGGTGCGGGGTGCTCTGGGGGGCAAGCCTCTCCCCTGCGACTCCTGTTTCACCTGTGGGGGGGCGGTGGGGCCTCCGTCGATGCCTAGTCGCAGGGCTCGTCCCTCTCAGAGACTTAGCCCTGATATAACACCCAGGGTCCGCGCACGTCAACGGAGCCCCTCAGGGGACCCTCCGGTCCGGGTGGCGCGGACGTCAGCTCAGACTCGCGTCGCCCGGTCCGGGAGGAATCCGGCACGACGGGCGGGCCCAGCGGAGCGCGGTCGGCGTCACCCCAGTCCAGGGGAGGCTACGGCCGTGGCTCCTGTCTCAGTTCTACGCGGGAGGCGGCAGGGGGCCTCAGTGATGTACCGGTCGGGGTCCATGCCTGGAGTCGGAGTTCCGGTGGTCGGAAGGAGAGCCAGACGGTGGGAAGCGCACAACGGTTCCGGATGGAAGACAACGGACGACATTCGGCTGGTCCCGGCATGGGGGAGGACCTGGACGGCAGGAGCGAAGAATCCGGTCGGTGGTCCAGCGGGTGCCGGATCGGAGGGCCATGGAGGCCTGGATACAGGAGGACATCGTGGATCAGCATGGACAAGGCAGCGGTCTTCAGGGATCGATTGGAGCGGCTGGCGGGATCACAGCTCCCGCGACAGGCCTGGGTGAGTCCTCTTCTAATGTTTAGTCTGTCACCGTTGGGGGGTGCGGTGGCGGGTGCACACTTAGTTGGGGGGCCTCCGGCGTGGGAGGATTTGGCTGGGAGCTTGAGGGAGTTGTTGGCGCGTTTTCCAGGGTCGGCGGGCAGTTTGGGACCGGTATCACCGGTAGCGGCGTGGGGGCGGCGACGTCCTCTACGTGTTGTTCCCTCCTCTTCTCCTGGGGGGCCAGTGTCGGGGGTTGGGTCCAGGTCAGAGGGACGGGGTGACAGTGTCAGTGCAAACAGAGCAGGACACGGTTGATTCGGTTCGACTTGATGACAGAGCGAAGGGGGAAGTTTATGTTGTTTCGGGGGCCCTTGGGGTACTTGAAGAAAGGGGAGAAGGA